>PYFS01004873.1:0-81938 GCA_003671545.1 Ophiognomonia clavigignenti-juglandacearum | reverse complement strand
CCCCCGGTGTGCTTGTCCCCGACCCCCCCCCCCCCCCCCACCCCCCGGGCCAGGGGGGAGGGGTACCTTGTTGCTCGAGTCGGAGCCCTAACCCTGAGACTTGGCCGCTCCGCTTCAACAACACCTGCATCCATGTCCTGTCTCCGAACTAAGTCACATCCAACCTAGAATTCACCTTCAATCTCGCTGCTCAACAATTTACTTCCGCTCAACACGCCTGCCTCACTCAAGCAAAGCCTTTGGGTGCTGGCTAGCATTATTACAGGACGGGCTTGGCGATCTCACACGTCACAGACCTAGAATCCAGGAACCAACTACCCCCGCGCTTGCCGAGCAACCTCGGAACCACCTTGTCGTGTGCAGTACGGCGTAAACACATTCGGCCCTCCATTGTGCTCGAAAGCACCAAACAACACCAATTCCGCGCACCTCGAGCGCTGCCGTGAACCGCTCAATACGTTTCTAGCAGCAAGTGTCACTGTCCAACTGCTCCTCCAAGCCGTCTCTCAACAACCCTCTTGCTACTTTCCAAGCTCATCTCGCAAGCAAACCGAAGCAATCAAAGCCATGTCCAACGAGATCAGCATCCCCACGCTGGTGGTGGTGTGCGTGCTGGGCGGGCTGGTCTTCAAATACCTCTTCTGGCCGTCGAACGCCTCGTCATCCTCGGCCGGCTCGTCGTCGGGCAGCTCCCGCGGCGGTGCATCGGCGCAATCACAGCAGCAGCAGCGCGAGCTGGCGGTCGAGCGGATCCAGCAGATGTTTCCGCAGGTGGAGCGGCGGACGATCCTGTGGGATCTGCAGCGGAATGGGGGCAGCATTGCGGCGACGACGGAGAAGATTTTGAGTGGGACTATACAACCTGTGAGTCTGGTCCCTACTTGCTCCCAAGGGGGAGGAAAGTGCTCGCTGGAAAGGAGGAGAAGGAGAGTGAGACTCATGCTAATGTCGTTTGTGTGTCCAATAGCCACCCATCACCTTCCAACCGCCCCCACCGCCCGGCTCCAACACCGCCTCGACCTCCGCAAGACCTGCCGCCGCGGATAAGCCCGCCCAGCCGAACCTCATACAGCGCTTCAACCTGCAAGACAAGCTGCAACAGCAGTCCGACGCTGATGATGCGGCCGCGGCAAAGAAGTGGAGCACCAATAAGGACGAGCGGCAGTCGCTGCTGCAGAAGCGCCGCGACGAGATGATCCTGCAGGCGCGGCGGAAGATGGAGGAGAAGCTGGCGCGTGAGAAGGCTGAGGCGGCTGCTGGGAAGGCGTCTTGATAGATGGACGCGGGAAAGCTCAATTCGCTGGGCTCCATGATAGATTGAGTGGAGCATGAGGCGTGTGTGGAACAGATTGATGTTGGGGCGTTCTCGTGCAAGGCGGCCGGACTGAACAAGGCGTACTGGTGGGACTGGGTTTCTTCTGTTTGTTACCTTCCAAATTGAAGCTTGGTCTAGGGCATAGCATTCAGCAATATTGAGTTTGGGCTGCTTTGGCTCGGTACAGCTTGCACTTGTGTCTGTCTGCAACTGCTGGCGCTTTATTTTCATGGTGATGTCAGGGCAGATAGACAGGAACATCGTTCAAGGGAAGTCAACGCTCCTCGCGAGAAGACGAAGCTTGACGTTGAATAACGGCTGTCTCAACCCTATCAGACTTACTCAGCTACGACGCCATTCTTCATAGCTACGACGCCATCCTTCATCGCCACGATCTCGCACAGCATTCTTATCGTCCATGTCCTCAAGGCACTCAGATAAGCTTTGCGATTCATCCAGGTGATCCTGAATGGCCAAGCGCTGTTATCGGACCAGTACAGAAGCAGCGAGTTCGGGACGAGAACGGGAGGTTGACTCCGGCCTTTTGCCGTTGTTGCCGCCAGTATATAAATATACAATAGTCCAAGAGGCGCATAAGCGTGTGAGCATCTGCTGCAGTAGTTCATGTGATAAGCTAAGAGTTGGCTGCGAACATGTTGTTTTTTAGGTTTGTTGGTTCCAAACCGCTACCCCATCCAACATTTTTACTTTCGAGCACCTAGTTGCGAGTACTCCGTACTCCGTACGGACAAGTGCAAGCACGTTCTCGATCCCTGGAAGCCCGCATGTCGTTGATGAGGCTCGGCTTGCGCCACACAGTATGAAGGAGTGCCTAACTCAATGAAGCGGGCCCCGCGATTCAACGCCAAGAGATGATAAAGCAGGGGTGGTGCGGGTAAGCCGGTGGTCTTATCTCGGAAGCAAGATGATTCTTTTGTCCTGAATTTGAAATGTGCAAGGAGGTATTGCACATACCGAAGGAAGCCTAGTCTGGCAACCGAGATAAATACCCCTGCCCGTTCACTCTTTCACATGCTTCCCACGTCTCATTTCTCGCAAGTCCCACTTGGAATGCAAGCACTTTGCTACGCAGAAAAACATTTACTCCTGACCACACTCCGGACTGTTACTACCTCCGCTGGCCTTCGTACAAACGCTCGGAATAATGCATGCCAGTGCCAGTGCCAGTGCTGCTATTCCGGGTCAGGCATGACATGCATCTGCCACCCGGGTGACCTGGTGCTATCCTCGGAGTCACTCGGCTGGTTCTTTCGTCCAAGCGTAAGGTTTGTTTTGCTTGAGCGTTATCTCTTGTCCTTTTTCTTGTGACTGTCAGCCTCGTTCCGGGTGTCGGCCTCCGTTTTCCTTCTTTTATCTCTCTCGTTCTTGTTTCAACGTCGCAGAGCCCTTTTCTGGTATATGAAGTGCTATACCAGAAAGGCCGCATATCCTTAGTCGCAACCAGTCCACCAACGACAACGGCGTCGAGACAGGACGCCGGCAGACACCTCTCCTCCTTCAGCAGGCGCCGTTTGGATCTAGTCAACGGGCCTTCAGTCCTCGTGACCTAGCTTCCAGCCATGGATCCACCAAAAAGTCATATGCGCCCGGCGGCGGATCACGAGCGGAAACTGCACCTCGACAGCCCAGATCACGAGCCAGAATCCCTACACGCCATCACCGAGGAGGAACACGACGACGCCCACCCTGCCCTCGCAAGACACATGTCTTTCGACAGCTGCGGAAGCGACTCCAACTTCACGTCCCTCTCCGACATCATCGACGGCCTGCCCACCGCCGTCAAGAGCAGCCTCGGGCCCCTGAGGACGATTCGAAGATCTGCGAGTATTCGCAGCTGGGTATCGTACTTCTATGAGATATCGACCAGCTCTATGGGCGCGCAGATATCACACCACGAGGAGGAACATCGTCACCGTACTCTCGTTAGCACAACAACCACTGAGGTGGAGATGCAGGAGGAGGAGCAGCGACAACAGCAGCACCCCCAGCAGACGACAAACAGCAATTCTAAGCGAAGGAGAACATCGACCAATATGTCCCTGCGTAATCCGAAGGATCACCCACCGTCTGGCGAGTTGGTCGAGTATGTAGAGCCGGAGCGGAAAGGTATCGATCGGTTTTGTGGCATGCAAGGTACGGGCTCTTTTGTGTTTCAGCCGCAGGCCCCTACCGTTCTTTGCAAGGCGGCATCCAAATCATCTAACTCGTTTCCCTCTGACAGGCCAGCTCCTCGTGAACAACGCCCTCTCGGAGCGGCGATCCTCTTTCAACCAAACTCCGGGCACCGGCGCCGACTACTCCAACGAGCGCAGGGCGTACATCCAAGGCCTCGCCTGGCTCCTGCAGGGCCTGCCCCACGACCTCTCCGACCACGAGCGCACCGATCTCCGCCGCGCGCTGCCCTGCGCTCTGCTAGGAGGAAGCGAGACAGAAGCCCACCACCACCACCGCCGCCTCCACGCCTCGTCATCATCCCTCCAGCACCACAACCACCACCACGCCGGCGACCGCAGCCTCATCCAGCGCATCGTCGCCGCGCTCATCGTGCAGCTCATCGCACCCATGCAGGTCTTCTGGGCGTACTTCGTCGTGCTGCTCGGCCACGCGGTCTACCTCGAGCGCAAGTACAAGGTCGCCGAGGCGGTGGTGCGGGGCTCGGGCGCGCTGGGGTACGCGCTGGGCGTCAACGGGGTGCGGTGCGTCGGCGTGGTGTACCAGCATGGCGGGGCGCGGGTCGGCGCGGTGATCACGGAGGCGGCGGCGTACGTGTGTGACGGGGTGCTGAAGGGGGTGAGTGATGGGATACGGGAGGCGTGTGCGGAGCCGAAGGAGGAGGGGGAGTCATAGCTAGAAATTATTCATGGGATGCTTCTTATGAATTATCGATTGCGGTTTCATCTACGAATTGCGCCAGGCGAAGATGGAGGGTCTTTTTACCGGTATGTTGCTTGAGTACGTATTGTCGTTTCCACCACCGCATGCCCATCACAAGGCTATATGCTCTGTCTCCCTCCGAGCCCTCTCCACCGCAACCCTCCCCTTCGTCTTCGCCCACTGTCACATTCATGAACTGCCCCCCCCCCCTTCAAACTCAACCATCTGCTCTGCAAGCCAAGCCCTCGCCGGCTCCTTTCCCTTTACACGGTCCGGCACCGCATCGGTCAAGGATGTCTACGAGGTGAGCTTCTGGAAACTGCGGTGAATGGAGAGTGCTTCTCATGGGGATGCTGCAATCGCGTAGAAGTGGTAGAGGACGAGACCATACAGTTTGTGAGGAGCACATGGCCTCTATCATGGCATTACCCGCACACCGTATGTAGATGGATAGATGAACAGCCTCTGCTGTGATAACGCCATCAGCCAAGAGTGTTTTGCAGCACGACCTACTAAGTACCTAGGTAGTGAGCAGAGGGTATCCTAGCATCCAGTTGATATATGACTTCATCGTACTGTACTTGCTTTCGGAGGTTGCCCGGAGCCGGCCTCCGGACCCCGGCTCCGGGCCTACTAAGGAGCCAGAAGCTTACGCTCGCTCGCCCTGCCGTCCACAATGCATTTTGCAAAATGTAGCATGACTGCATCATAGACACCTCAGTGTGCAAGCATTCAGGATGGATTTCACTCTCTCAAAGACAGCGAATGTCCGTCGTGTCGAACGAATAGTGACGAAGAGTATTCCGAGTTCGATTCGGCAACTTTCGGAGACCGAGTCTCTCCGGTCAGATCTCAGATACCTTTGAAGTGTCGTCACTTGAGGAGTATGATAAGTCGTAGCAATGAGTGAGGATATAATAAAACTAAGATCAAGAAGCTACAATATCTCAAGATCGAAACATTCTCTCCCATCTGAACTCTATCTCATTCCAAAAAGCCAGAATGCTGTCCAGCCCACCCACAATCTTCCTCACCGGCGCCACAGGCGACACAGGCTCCCAAATCCTCACCCTCCTCCAATCCACCTCCACCCCGACCCGCGTCCTCTGCCGCCGCCAAGCCCAAGTCGACACCTTCAACCAGCAAACCGGCGTCGAAGCTGTCCTCGGCAACCTCGCCTCCTCGCCCACGGACCACCTCGCATCCCTCATCAGCCCCTGCACAACCTTCTTCCTCCTCACCGCGTCCGGGCCCCAGCAACTCGACCAGGAACTCCGCGCCATCGACGCTGCCGTTGCATCCGGAACCGTCTCGCACATCGTCAAAATCTCGGCCGGTGACCTGCGGCCCGAGACCGAGGTCCCCTGGGCGAAGGCGCACTGGTTCGCGGAGAAGCACCTGCGTGAGCGGTGTGACCAGGCGGGCGTGAAGTGGACGATGGTGCGGCCGAGTGGGTTCATGTCGAATTTGCTGGGGAGTGCGCCGGCGGTGCGGAGGGGGTTTTTGCCGCAGACTAGTGGCGATGGACGGGCGGGCTGGGTGTGAGTTCTGGCTTGTCGAGTCACGACGATACGAGTTTCATGTGCTGACAGTGCCATGGAATAGAGCTACCGCAGACATAGCCACTGTAGTCCATAAGGTGATGCTCGACGGCCCAGACAAGCACGCAAGCCAAGCATACATCCTCACGGGCCCGAAACTCCTCAACATGCCAGAGATGGCCGCCATTCTGTCCCAGACGATCGGCCACCGCGTGCGCTACCTGCACCTGCCGGGCTGGATGTTCAAACGCCTGGTGATGCTGGGTGGCGTCGATGAGTTCATGGCGGACGGGCTCGTCGCACAGTTCGTCGAGATCATACGCCCGGGGCTGGAGGGCATTGAGGTCAGCCATGATATTGAGAAGATCACGGGCAGACCAGCCACGAGTTTTGGGGAGTGGGCTGCTCAGAATAGGGACAAGTTCGAGGGGTTCGATGTCTGGCCTTATATGGCGTCTGCGCTGGCGGTGGGTGTGGCTGGCGTTGGCTACTTGGTGTGGAGATGAAGAAACGAGATGTGAGTGTCGGATAGTGGTAGATACACCGTCGTTACCCGAGCATGCTTTGACGGCGGAGGACCATGAATATCTGGGCCCTCTCTGGAGTGACTTGACCTGAGCGGAGGCATGTGTTTCAAGGGATCTTTGTGTCTGGACCTTATATTGCTGCTGCTCGCAGTTCTAGGCATGGAAGCTCACTTGGGCATGTCATGACATGTTCCATTTCAACTGTGCTGCGCTGCTCTATATATCATAGTCTATCGTCGGATATTCTCGGCCTTTTAGCCTTGAGGGTATCCTGCACTCCCATCGTCCTTAATGATAGTATCATTTGGCCATATGTCCATATCATTCCTCAACCCCTGGCGCCTAGACAACCCTTCCCTCCAGCAACCAACCCAGAAGTATCCTGAAAGTGCAGTCTTCATCTTCCTTGACCTTAGCGCATTGCACCCCTATCATCCATCGAGCCAAGCGGTTCTCCAAATACATCATTCCTCGAAATCAGACGCCTGGAAGAGCTTCCCCTCAAGCAAACTACCCATATGCGTCTTCGAGATCCCATCTCCATTTCTCCGAATCTTGGACATCAGAATCTTCAAGAAATTGACAGGGCTCTCCGTCAACCCCGACCCACCACCCACCCGGCCTTGCTCGTCGCTGAGGATGAACCCGTCAGCGGCGACCTTCCATCCTTGTTCACCCATCTCCTTGGTAAGAGACTCCGCAGAGAGGCCCAGAAACTTGCAGATCTCACAGTAGTCCTGGAAGGAGCTGATATAGAGCTGCCCCGCAAAGAGAGCCAGCTGAATCGAAAGGCCGCGCGGAACACTGTACGGCATGGCCTGTCCCGTGATCGTGTGAAAATCGAGCTCGTCCAGGGAAGCGTAGCCTGAGTTGCACCGAGGCTTGAATACGTGCAGTGTCGCGACAGTAGACATCATCATCATATGATAAAGCTTGTTTGCCTCGAACGGACTGACGACGAGGATGTGGTCCACCGTGTTGCTGTGCGCCCTACGTCGCGTCAGCAACCACTGGACAGGCCTTTGAAAAGTGTCGGAGACATAAGAGCGCCTATGAGAGGGTATGACTGTGGTGATGAAGTCTTTCGTCACCAGCAGCCTGCGGCTGCCAGCCAACTGCTTGACGGCGAAGACCTGTGCTGCGCTTGAATCCTGCAATGCCTCGAAAGCAGGCATGTAGGCTTCAGAGCTGTCCTTCAAGTTGACATCGAAGGCAAATGCAACAACGTCCACGTGTAGTGTATGCGCAGCTGGCCTTGCAGGAGGTGCCCGTTGGACCTGACGCTCCTGCTCAATTTCAGGCGACAGCTCGCGCTCTTGCTCCTCTTGAAGGGCACTGGAATTGAATTGCAAGTCATCGAATTGCTGGCAGCGATCTGCGATGTGCTGCAGGTCAGGATCAGAAACATTAGCCAGATGCGCTGGTTGGCTCATAACTTGACGAGGACGGAAGCGGTCGTCTAGCGACTGGGCTTCGTCTTCCAGAAACTTCTCGGCATGAGCTTTGGTCAAGGTGGTCTGTCCGTTGTGGCGGACTTGCTGCCAGAGTTTCTCCTGGTGGACGAATCGCTCGCCTTGAACAGCCCAGAGAGGCATACTGCGACGGATCTCTGTGTGCGTCTCGGAGATAGCCCAGAGAACAACATCCTCGAGTTTGATGTCCGAGTTCGAAGCCTTAGCCGTGAACTCCATGATTTTCTCCTGGATCTCCCGTGAAACGCAAAAAACAACAGTCTGTCCTTTTCCGAGTTTACGCATTCGCATGCAGCACTGCACCAGTCGGTCCTTCGTCAAACCTGCACCCAGGGTCACCGCTGCTCTATAGTGTAGTGGCAGACGCAGGTCGATCCCTCGGGTGTGCGCCTCGTCAAGGAAGATGAGGCACGAATCAAGCCGAGAAGAGAATGATGAAGTCCGGAGCAGATCGACTCTACCCTCACGATCGACGACACATAACTCATCGTCGTCGTTGACAAAAACGGCAGCTTCCTTAGTAGTCTCATGACGCTTCAACCAAGTCTTGGCCACTTCGAGGTTGTTGAGCTCCAAGATTTGAGCACCGACATCCAGTAGGACTTGCACGGGCGGTGCGAGACTCAGCACGGTGGTCAGTAGGTGGTCAGCATCGGACATGTTTGGCACCACCGGCGCCATGAGCTCGACTCCGTTTTCAGGCTGCAAAATGTACTCTAGCACCAGTGCGTTTGTGTGTTTTTGGTCGGGATGATCAAGCTGCTCCACATGGATCGGTAGTAGGCAGCGGGAGTCGTTGGTGCCAGAAAATCCTGTTACAGGCAGTCTCTTGCGCTTGCCCAGGTCCCATCCGGAAGCCGAGAGCTTGTGAGGGAACTCCTTCATCTCCACTGGGAACACGATGTGTGCGAGGAAATAGTCTATCGTGCTCTTGGCATAGCGGATCGCTGGAAACACCTCGGAAATACACGACGGGCGGTCTTTGAGATTGACGCCTTGAAGCTGCTTGAATGCAGCCGGCAAGTTGTGAGCGTCACGGACCCAGTTCTGGTATTCAATGTCAGACTGATCGGACTCCAGCAAAGTCCCCATCGCGATAAAAAGATCATCGTCGGATAGACCGCCGTAGTAGTAAGAGAGGGAGGTGAGTGCAATGACCACATCAGGGTGGCTGAATTCCGACCGTGGAGATGGGCTGTCCTTCGCGCGATATGGCACCGCGAGCCGAGTGGGCGGTGTACGAGAGGCAGTGCCGTAGTTGACACGCCATCGCTTCTGGCCGAAGATAAATTGGAGAACGCCGCAGGCGATGAGACCGCGGAGCAGTAGAAGTGGAGGCGTCGTCGTGTCAGTCCAGAACAGAGAGTCTTCAATGGCACTGATCTCTGTGGTAGTTAGCTCATACTTCGTGATGTATGAGTAGGCGGCCCTGCGGACTTCCTCTGGCTGGCGTGAGAGCTGTATACCCTCGAGCCCGTGCTCGCAGATGTGATCAGCGAGCCGTTGCAGGAGAAGTGCACCCGCATCAGCGCGAAGAATCCGGACTCGAGGAAAACTGCCTGAGAATGCCGAAGGATGGTACTCGAGGGAAAGCGGAAGCTCTCGCGCAACACCCTGAGCGAGGCGTCTCACCAATTCAAGCACTTGCTGCATTAAAAGCCACCGATCCGGGCTGAGCTCGATAGGCCGCTGGCTTCCCATCGTGTAGATCAGCTCAAAACGCACACTGAAATTCTCATCGCTCTCGTCCACAATGTCGCGGGAGTTCTTTTCGAGAAGATCCTGAGTTGAAATGAGGACACTCCCAACATCCTCATTGCCTGTGGCGTAGCATTCGGGGGCCATGAGTTGAAAGGACAGGATGTGCTCAGGCTGCACCAGAAGAACACCTCCTGTGGAGATGCATTCTTTCAGCATGCTTGGAATGACAAGAGCGGCGGTCTTGTCGAGTTTTAGAGATCGCGAGATTGGCATGTAATAGACCCTTCGATCCAACAACCCACCCAGCTTTGATATCAGCATCTGCGCCATTTGCTTCGACTGCGGCTTCGCGACGATGACCCTCAGCAGCTGATTGCCGTCAGCAAGGACAGTTGCGACGATAGGAACGATGACACTGGATTTTCCTTCCTAGAATGAGAGTCAGTACACCGCAGCTTGCGTTATCAATCGTTCGTGACCGGAAAAGACTTACTCCCATGTTGAGCTGCATCACTGCATTGCCGCCATTGGGTGGATCTTGCATCTGGGCAGCGACCTGTGCCTGAACGTTGCGTATCAGAATACCGCTCTCGACTTCCATCAGCAATGATTCTGGATAGTCCCTAGGATTCCAGTTTTGGTGACCGGGATTGCGTAACTCGTTGATGAGATCTTCCCCTTGGGAAAATAGTTTCACGAGCCGCTCGGCTTGCTGCACCGCAGTGAGGGCAAGTCCATATTCCACAATGCAATGCTTCCACGGCTCAGGCAGCTGGTTCCATCTGGTATGAGATAGCTGCTGGAGGAAGAACGTTGGTGAAATTCTGGGTCGCTGACACAAGGCCACAGCCTCATGAGAGTTTGATGGCGGGCTCACTGCAGCCACAAGAGCATCATATATCAACAGCATATGGTCATTGCGCGAGGCCAAGTGCGACTGCAGAGCTTCCGTGGTCATGTCGATAGATGGTTGCTCTTCATCCTCTCGCGACACAAGCGCATTTAGGCTTTCACGGAGATCTGATACGTACTGGACTTGATGCTTCGATTCGCTCGCTAGACTCTTCAAGGCCATGACAACAGCGCCGAGTAAGGGAGTCTCTCCAGATCGCTTTCGCTGAGTCGAACATTCGAGTGGCTGGAATTCAGCGTGAGGGCTTTGTGGAAGGTCGGGCGCTGGAAGAAGCAACATGTTGTGCTCAGGAAGGTACCCACGAATGCAGGGCCTCACGGGAGACGGGATCGGAGCCACAATGTGAAGTTGTATCTCCTGAACTGGGAAGCCAGCCATTGTCCGCACGAGACAAGCGAAGTACTCGTGAAGCCGTAAATTGTCGTGACACTTCTTGAACAGCAGCTTAACTTCATCCATGGCTTCGTGCACTCTTATATAGGTACAAGGCGGGTCGGCCGGCATAGTCGGAACCTCGCAAGGCCATTGATTGAAAAGTCTGTCCACAAAACGCGCGGTAGCAGAATCGCTCGCAGACTGCCATGCGCTTTGGCGCCGTTTGTCGTACACGCCCTTCCTTTCATTCTTCCATCTGGGTAGCTGCTGTTCTGGACACGAATGGAGAGGGAGGCAATATTTCCGGACAGCTTGCACTATGTGGCTGCGTATCACAACATTGCCTTTCTTGGGGTGGAATGCGCATTCTTGTGGCGCGGGAACTTGCGTCAGGGCCGAAGACTTGAAGAACATGGCAATCAGCTGAAAAAGTTGCGCATCCGCATCCGAGGCGACTTCTGTCGCTATCGTCGAGAGCCACATGATGACGGAGAACTTGTGTCGGTGTGAAGTGTTCGGGGTCCCTAGCCATCGTTGCAAGGCCGGAAGCCATTGGAGAATGAACTCCTTTCCATCCTTGAGCAGACTGGGGTCGTACCTGATTATCGACTCCATGGACCCACCCATCGATACTTGAGGCCCGCAGACGACGTCAACAGTCTTCTCCACCGCCTTCCAAATTTGGGAGGCGAGTCCAACTGGTACTGGTTTATCCAAGGCGACACCGCCTCGGTAGATGAGATGAGACATTGAAGTTGCACGAGTGGCTCGCGACGAACGCAGATCTCGATCACGGACGTTCCGGTAGTGTTGATCTTTCAAGATTGTGTGGTCCTCAGCGCCAAAACCTGGTGATCTGAATGAAGCAGAGCGGATGTTGTCTCGCTCGAGTAGGTGTTCGTCACTCGTGCACAGGGGCGGCAATGAGAGATGGGCGTTCGGAAAGAATATCGCAGCTCTCTTTGCTTGTTCCAGGAGCGACTTCACCAAAGTGACGAAGTGACCGTGCTGAGAAAGAAACCCAATGCTGTTATCCCAGTGGACCTCTTG
Source organism: Ophiognomonia clavigignenti-juglandacearum (assembly GCA_003671545.1). Lineage (NCBI taxonomy): Eukaryota > Fungi > Ascomycota > Sordariomycetes > Diaporthales > Gnomoniaceae > Ophiognomonia > Ophiognomonia clavigignenti-juglandacearum. Next base: position 70,149 of record PYFS01004873.1, on the reverse strand, counting down.
CATGACGCGTATATGCTTTGGGTAGTAGCTGCGACCCGGGCTCAGAAGTGCTATCTTTTTGAGCATTCCAACATTATCTTGCGAAAGCTGATCGAAAGAGCGGACGGCTGCAGAGTTCATAATCGTGAGTGCTTGCTCAGTACCAGTCTTGTGCGTGAGAGGGTCCACCAGGCAGAACGAGGTGAGTGCATGGAGATAAGCGAGGTAAAGCTTGCAGCCTAGGTCGTTGTTGTCAAGCAGGCGGCCGAGCATTGTGTCGACCTCAACGGCGTGAATCCGATGAATCGAATTTCTGGAAACGGTGACAGAGGTATGTCCATCCGACCGAGAGTATGTGACAACGTCTGATTCGGGTAGCAGCACTATGCGATCTCGTCCTTTCTCCGACTTCATATCTTCTGCTTCCTTCTTTTTGATTTCTCCTGGCTCCAGCTTGTTCATACAGTCATCTCTGACCGAGCGCTTCAGCACGAGTTTGTTGCGTAGACCAACTAAAGTGCCAAATGTCTGATCGGGATCGACAACAAAGGAGCGGAACTCTTTAGATTCGAGCCAAGAGCTGCCCTGCGCAAGTGAAAACCCCAGTCTTAACGTTGGTATGCTCACATGAAGGGTCTTCGTGTCGCCAGGAGGTTGCAAGATGCAATGGATTCGACTCGTGTGGGCCAATTGGTTGAGCACAAGAGACAACCACGTAGACGTTGGAGTCTCAACACCAGCAACAAAGCGTTGCAAGTTCCCAAGCTGCCACTTTGACCTACTCTTTTTTTGCGAAAGTAGCCATGCTGCAGTAGAAGATGCATTCCAGGGGTCGTGAAGCGGTCGGAATTGTACAACGTGTGTGGAAGCGCTGAACCAGTGTACGTAATCATCCATGAACGAGTTTGGATAATAATCCTTCAGGTACCGCGGCGGAACCGTCTCGTAAACTTCACCGTCCTTTGTGGCTCTCACGATGAGGCCATGCTCTGACGATATGCCCAACTGGACAGTGCACCCTTCGAACAAGCGCTTCGTTGTGAATTGGAAGCCGGCTGTTGTGGAGGGCATGACTTCGATGATGGCTTTGCCGAATAGAGTCGAATAAAGAAGCTGATCACGATATTCCTGCGGCGGTTGGTCTAATGGCAGGCCATTGACAAGAAGCTCGCCGCTGAGTAAATTGTAGTGCACGTGCGCACATGGGGATTGGGGCAAAGCAGCCGTGATGGTCGTCACCCAGTGATCTGCACATGTTGCAGTGCATACACGCCATCCGGAATCTCCTGGCTCATAAGCTGACCACGCCGCCTTGATCGCGTCGTTGAGTTCGCCTGGCTGATTCGTGAGAAGCTGGTAGGTCCGGTAAAGAAGTTGCTTGCGGCGCAAGTCCAGTGACTTGAGGTGCAATTCCGGCGTCGACGGCTGACTACGCTCTCCTTCTTGGACGACAATGGAGCTTTGAACGAGGATTGAGGCATTTCCCGCTTCGTTCAGAATCTGTTCAAGATCTGCCAAGTGTTAGAATGGAGCTTAGGAGCGAGGATGGAGCAGGAGTCTGACAGAGGGGCGAAGTACGTACATTGATCATCGATATCAAAGGTTGCCGTACATATCAGCGCCAATTCGACACTCTTGGCAATGAAGGCAGTTCTGTCGGAGTGATCGGCTGCTGCGTGTGCTTTGTCTTTCAGATTCAGAACCCATCCCATCGCAATAGCACGAGCGGTCGTTAAGAAGGCGAGACAGGCCTCTTGCACCCTGGTAGATGCACTGAGGGATAGTGAGCGACACGCGATGGCTACGAACGTGTACAGAGCTTGAGAGGATTCCCAATTCGCTTTGACTCTCTGCAACGCATCTGTGAGGTACTGAACAAGAGAATACGCATTCTCCTCGTTGCTGAAGAATTCGTGAGACTCGCGCAAGCACGTCGAACCTGGCGGTCCAGACTGATAGATGCACTGAAGGATGACCTGGGTTGTTTCAGTCTTCTTGAAGTCGACACCCGGCATGGCAAGTTGAAGCAGGATGTTGGCCCACTGGATATGACGGCCAAGTGAGATGGAAGCCAGCTCCTTGTACTCGTCTAAGGTCATGTTGTCGGGACAAGACTCCAGGCTGGAAATGACCGTATTCGGGTCAGGACCGTCAGGAGCTGAGGCCGGGCGGAAGAGGAAAGTCTGCAATGCTTTGCATGACAAGGCATACGTGCACGCTCGAGGGATGGTATCCTTGAGTTCAAACTCTCCCAAATAAGCGTCGCTGCTCTTATCATAGTACTTGTACTGGAGACCATTATGAACACAGACTGTACCCTGGCTGGCCGTTGCAATATCCTTGCTGCTGTAGTGCGTGTTGAGCATAGGCTTGGTCTGAGACAGGAGGGTAATCCGCTGCGAGGCTGATGACCGATAGTTCCGTTGCGTTAGGTGGGGGTCGTTGGAACATAGCAAGTATTTTGAGGAAGCCTGAACTTTCGCTCTTGCACCCCCGAGCACATCTTGAAGAAGATAGAATCGATTGTCTCTCCACCACCCAAACCATTGTGGCACTCGTAGCTCGAATACCACAGCCTTGGCTGCGAAAGTATCATCCGGAAGAGGCCACTCGTGCACCTGTATCTTCAATTGTTGACGCTGCAACTCGTAGGAACACTTTGCACATCGACGACTGTGCACCTCCTCTGTCTCGGGTGGATCGCACCAGCTGTCAACGACTCTGGTTGTGTAAGTGTGGTCGGTTGTGACATAGAGTTTATCAAGGCGCTGATATTCTGCCTTGACCCTGCCCAATTCTTCCAATTTGCGTTGACGAGCAGTGCGTGCTGATGAGTTAATCTGCGACAGTAGTTCCTGATGAGCGGCTGACTGATCGAAGAACTTGCTCGCAAAGGTGTCGTTCCCATTCATGGCAAACAAGCGACTCGATGGCTTGGTGCTCCCGGTTCGTCGGCTGTCGAGGTACTTCTCCAGGCACGAGAGCCTCTTCATCTGATTTTGGAACGGCAGAAGCAGGTTTTGGAGAGCAAAAGTTGGTATTCCAGGATCGTACTCGCTGAGCCAGGGGCAGATTCGGATGGCCACTTTGTCACAAGCGACGAAAAGCTCGAAGATAGTCAACACCATCGCAGAAATTGCCTCAGGGTTGCCATAGTAGTAGCCCCTTGCCTTGTCGTGATACTGCTTGGTGAGAGTTGCCAACTTCATGCATGCATCTCCTTGCACTGTCGAAGATGCCCACAGGTCGATATGATCTGCCGTCCAGCGCTCAATGCCACTGAGGCTCGCAGCGATGCGGTAGGGGTCTTTTGATACACTGCTGGAGAGGCAGGGGAGATCTTTGGGGCTCAGACCTGGGAGCTGTGGACTTGGTTCGAAGTCGAGAAGCTTTGTGTCGTGGCGGCGACTAAGCGTGCTCTGAATGTAGTTGTCTAGCTCGGGAATCCGAATCAAGGTGTCGGCCTCGAAGTCCAATTCTTGAAGCTTCGACAATTGCATGTCTCGAGAATCAGACTTTTGGGATACCTTCCAATGCTCGTTGAGGGTCTGTGAAGCAGAACGAAGACTGTGGGTGATGGTTGCCATGGCCGGCTCGGGAAGGACGCCAAGCCCAGCACCGCCGAGTTTGTGCAGTCGCCGGTGAATCTTTGCCTTCATACAGTACACTGTGTCGACGTCAAGCCCGGAAGACGAGCTCAGGATTCGGCTCATGATGAAAACCATGGTATCTTTGTACAGTGCTTGGGAGCCGTCTGGCGCTCTCTCAATGACCAGCTGCAGGGCGACTCGAATCAACAACCACATGGGGGACCGCCGCCATGGTAATTTCGTCTGCTTCCAAAGTACTTCGTCTCGGGTATTCTTCGTGACCGCCAAGACCGGGGTGGGTGTGCCGATGCCCCGTAGCACTCCCATGAACAGCTCCGACACCATAGCCGGCTTTGCGGTATCGCGATACTCATCGTGCAGGGCGCCAGCCTTCTTCGATTGTGGATACATACCAGGTACGTCCTTGTGACACATGGATGTGAGCGTATCAGCTATCGTTGTCGAGAAATCGGCTTCGGTGAGGAGGGTGGCAGGCACCGCGACGGCCAGTCCGGGGAAGGTTCGGACAAGTCTGCCCTGCGTGCCGATGACGGCCGCATCGTCGGGAGATAGTTCGAACTCCTCAAACACCAGTTCATCTGGCTGTCGTGTGACTAGAACCGCCGCGTTTTGTGAGGAGATTTTGACGGCAAGGGTCCGACCAACCGGCAGCGATTCCAATGTCTTCAGAAGTGCCTTTTCGTCTGTCGATCCACCAGGCCCACCATTACATGCTTTGATATTTTCGAGGAGGGTGACGCATCTATCAAGGGCCTCGAGAGGCGACTCAGGGGGTAGCAAATCTCGTAATGTCACGAGTGCTTGCAGAGTAACGGTGACGAGAGCGACGTCACTCCCCTCATCTGCTTGCTGGGGCAGCTTCGGGGGCAGGAAAACATGCTCCGCGACGCGTTGGAGTTCTGCGTCTTTGAGTGTCGCATATTTGATGGAAGTGCCGCTTACTGGAAGGATAAGCCGCGTTGAGGAAGAAGATCGATCCATGATTGCGTCAATCCGCGTTACTGGGAGCCGCACCCACTTTTTGGTCTCAAAAAAAGAGTAGTGAGCGAGGCTGAAATTGAGAAATTGGTCAGCGAACAACTTTCATCGAAGATCTTGCACACGAAATTGTATTCAGTTCGACGCGAAGTGGCAGGAACGACCAAGATGTGTCGCGGGCCACTCACCACGCGCGAGCGTCGTGAAGGAGGGAGGGAACCATGGGGTGGGGTACAGGGAGCGTAACTTTACCTTCATTAGTATGGCACAAACACTGATTCCAACAGGACTCGAGCTCGAGAATACAAACTTGAATCCACCTCATGAAGTGGTGTTTGGGAAGAAAACATGTGTTCTGTTTTTGCGGTTGGGCGTTTTGGTCGGAGCGTTGGCATTTGTGTCGGTGGGCCTCCTGCAGCGTCTGCCTCAGGAATTCGGACCAGACATTTCGAGACAGGGGTACCTATAGGGCTAGGGGTCAGGGGCTGGGACGCCCTGCCTCTGAGTGATGCAGTTGTAGTGCCGTCACAATTACGTGCCCAGGTGACTTCAAGCCTGGCCCGTTGTCTCCTTTGCGCATGAGGCTGTGTGCTGCTGGCATTGCAGTACAGTTGTCGACCGGGGTTGATCTAATCAGTAAATGGCATCAGCTTCGGCTATCTTGATGTCAGCCTTGTCTGCCTTATCACATTGGCCCAGTCCGTGCCGCCGGCCACAGCCTGATATCCGCGACTCTGAGTCTGTCTATAGACAGGTTTCCTTACCAAAGAATACCTATCCCTTTCCGGTATTGTCACTTGTCTGCCTCAACAGACGAGTACACGACAGCGTCGCATGGTACAGTACTAACATCTGTTTCTGTCGTCTGAGGCGCTCCCGCACAAACCATCGTATACTCACGATCCGAGGACGTCAGCCAAATTGAAGGTGCCTGTGAAACTCTGGTCGAGAAGAATACGCTCTTTTGGATAGACTGAGAAACCAGAACCACCTTGCCTTCACCTGAACATACATGCCGCCCGAAGCCGTCATACGGATCGGAAAAGTATGGCGGCCGCCCTTGCCTCCTGACATCACTGCAGGCTGCAACCTGACAACATGCTTCCGGTAGCATGGCCACAGTCCAGAGTTGGGTGGGAGGGTCATTGCAATCCTCTCCATTTCTGCGTCTCGCGCGGACCCGTCCAATCCCGCGAGCCTGTGTTCATCGAAATACTCCGGCCAAATGTTGTCCGTGATTACGCATCTTCCACGAGGGCGGGGAGCGGTCGGGATGTCATTTCGGTGCTTGAGGATGTGGTACTTCGTCGTGGCGTCGTACGGAGACCAGAACCATCTGTTCTCCGGGGTGATCTCCATAGGAAATGGACAGTTACTGTAATCAGGCCTTTCGGAAAGGAGAAGATTGATTAGATTGTTGAACTGTGCCTCTGTGGGTGGCGCAAGGGTGAGAGACATGTTGCTGTGAATGTACACACCATTGCACTGGGGACGCATGATCAGACTAACGAGCGCACAGGCTCTGAGGCCCAAGACTCTCCTCATCTTCACCTTCGCCCCGGTCGCACAGTAGAACGCCGCCGAACGGCTGCTTTTCCGCCCAGTACCCTGCCATGTCAGCTATACCATTGGGATAGTGTTCCCAGTCCGCATAGCCGCCTATGGAGAAAAGTGTGGTCAGCCGCGTTTGGCCGTATCTCATCGGGTGGCTTTTGGAAAAGCCTCCGAGCTGGCTTGCTAGCCATGGCTCGTGGTCTGCGTGCTTGTTGACGCCTTCGTCCCTTTGGTAGAGGTGGACCGCAATATCATGACAGGCAGTGGCCACGAGTTCAAGCAGCCGCAGCATCCACGCAACGGTGCCTGATAGAGTGATTTTGGTACGCCTGGATGGTCTATGCAATGTCGGTATCAGCCAAAGAACCACACAGGCACAAGCCGGGCAGCACTTACGCCTTCCTCAAACTTCAAGGAAAACATGTCGAACGCCGAGTGAATAGCTCGCGTCTTCTCCATAGAGCCAGGGCACAGCGTCTCATGCTGCATCACGGGTGCACCGTCTCTGTGCCAATGATCACGCTCATAGACGCTGTTGGTTGGCTGTCCATCGACAATTTGCGCAAACGTGAGCTCGGGGACTGATGAGCAAAGAACATTGAACAAGGCTCGGCCAAAGGCTCGACGTGCTCTGCGTCGAGGCTTTCTAGGGAGAGCATGTTGCTCAAGCTGGGGTTGATGTTGGTGAGGGGGTTGGGTGGCAGTTGCTCGCTGATCGTTCGTATGAGACCTGACGTTTATCAATCGACAGCGCAGGCTGTACGATATGTTGTAGCGTTGACTTCAGTGAAGGTAAGGAGGAAAGAAAGTTGCGGGTGGGGAGCAGTGGGAAGATAGTTGTGCTTGAAGAGCGGTGGACTTGAATCAAGAGGCATGAAGGTCAAGATACTCACATTACTTAGACACGATGCTTCCAAGCGGCACAGCCTCCAGGTCTCGTGACCACCCGGGAATAACGCGCCGAGCATAGATGGTGTCGCAGTATTCCCTCAGCCTTCTCTGAAGTATCGCCACTCCTCAATCCCTTCTGTGATGTCTGCCTGTCGATACTCCAGCCAGCAACCCTCCCCCCTCTTTCCTCGATCATCCTACCTCTGTATCCTCCCGCAAAGCACGATATCCTCACCCATCTGCACCCACCTCACACCGCCTCCCAACCTAGGCCCACCCACTCCCTCATCCGCCCTCCCCGGCACAACAGCCACGCCCCCGCGCCCGAGCCAAACGGGCGCCACCGTGACGATCACCGAATCCACGACATCCACGCCGGCATTCGCCAGCTCCAACAACCCGTTGATCACCTTCCCGCCGCCCTCGATCATCACACTGTCCAAGCCCTCATCTTTCAACAACCGCAAAACCATCTCCCACGGCAGACCTTCTCCTGCACCACTACCAGGCACGACCAAATACCGTCCCCCAGCCCCCTCAACGACCCGCCTCCTCTCCTCCCCAACCTCCGTCCCCTCCCGCACCAACACCCACGGCGCCAATCCCCTCCCCTGGCACGCAAGCCTCACAACCCTGCTCCCCTCACCAACCTCCCACCGCGCACACGGGTCCAGCACCACCGGCCGCGGCTGCCTCTCCTCGGCACCAGCAAGCCGGCAGTTCAGCCCCGGATCATCAGCCACCGCCGTCCCCACCCCGACCAGGATGGCGGCATGGTGCGCGCGCAGCCAGTGCGTCATGGCCTTCGTCGCTGCGCCGGAGAGGGCCGTGCGGACGCCCGGCGCGAGGGCGAGGTGCGCGTCGAGGGACTGCGCGTAGGTCAGGGTTGTGAAGGGGCGGTTGGGATGGCGGGGTGTCTGATGCGGTGAGGGCAGGTAGGGCGCGAGCTGGGAGGCGTGTTCCTCGGGGAAGGTGAGAGTTTCTCCGGGCGTGGTGAGTGACATTTTCGCCGGGCGGTCGGCACTTGAGCGTTGTTTTTGTGGGGCCTTGTGAAGGCTATAATCTGTAGGGGAATTATATATAAGTAGATATGATCATGGGAGACAAGAAGTGTGTATGTACCGTATGTTTGCCACTGGTGAGAGTGTATGGTATTAGCGAGTCCGTGTATTCGATTGGAGAAGGAAGAGTAACAATCCTTTGTAGAAGTCAGGGTTGAGCCTATCTCGCAGGCGCAGATGGCTTTTATATGAAGTGTCGAGCTAATGCTGACTCAAGTGCAAAAGCTTGTCTGGACTCCAAGATAATACGGTCTGGTAACAAAGGCGCTTGGAGACGCGGACGGCGATGAAAAAACATATACGAACGCTGCACACCACCATGAATCTTGGGAGAAGTGCACTCATGTAGAACTGGCCACCTAGGTAGATAATAGTATAACAAGCATCCCAAGCCTATCAGATTAAATTCAAATGAAATTCAAACTCCATCATCTGCACACAAGCACATGGCATGCTACCTACTTTCCCACTACCTACCTACTTACCAAATACACAAAAAGTTCCTAGAATCCCAATGCTAATAATCCTATTCCTTGCCCCTCGAAAATGCAAACCATCTGGGTATCATCTAAACCAACATCCGCGTTTCCCCCTCTGTGTCGTGGATAGCATCAAAACATCCCCCTTCCTTCCAACGTATTCGCCACCGGTACAGCATGCACCTTGTACTACGATCCCATATATCGTCGTAGTGCAACAGGCAAGGGTTTCCTCCTCACTGCATCCCCTCAACCCCAGCCTCAACACACTCCACCCAATTCCTAACCGCCTCCCGCAAAACACTCTCCTTCTCCCTTCCCTGCCTCACACCCTTCTCCCTGTTCCTCGCCCCCTCATCCCGCGCAAGCAAAACCTCCCGTGCAATACCCTCCAGCGCAGCCAACACCACCGCCTTACACTCGCCGCGGGGAACCTCCACCAATCCCGGCGGCTGCGAAATCTGGCTGGTCTGCACCTGCAGCGCCTCCCCGCTCTCCTCCGCCCCAGCGCCATCGTCCTCGCCCCGCCGCGTGATACTCGACGCCTGTGATGAGGTAGCAGTCGCACCCGCGGTCTCGATCGCGGTCACGCGCTCCACCGCCTCAATCAGCGCATGGTCCAGCGTGACGATCTCATCCTCGACGAACTCATCGCGGAGATGCACCTCATACGGCGAGATCAGCGGCGTCGATGCCGCGGAACTGGGCGTCACACCGCCAGTTCCTGCTGCTGCGGTGCCGGGCTTGACGAGCCGCCGGTAGCGCACGCGGCGAATCGTAAAAGTCGTGCTGTCGGCGATGAGCGCGGCCGCGACATCGACCCAGCGCTCTTGTTGTGGCGTGCTGCTGATGTTCGATGTGGGGGGTGGAAGAGGGGTAGGCTCGGCGCGGAGCGAAGATTTCACCTGCTCGAGGAGATCAGACTGGGGCGGGATAGCTTGCAGGATGAAATCCGGGTGGTACGCCTGCAGCCAGCCCGCGACGGTCATGGGGACATCGCCCGCTGGAGAGGTCTGCTCGAAGAGGTCAAGCCCTGGTGTCGAGAGGTACCCGCTGCTCGACGGCGAGCTGACGGCTGTTTCGAATGAGGTGATGTAGTCCGGGAAGGGCACGTCGACGTCGATGATGCCATCTTCGGTGATGGTGGTTTTCACGGGGGACTCGAACGCGCTGTCGGGGTCGGCCTTGCGCTCCATGGGGATGGGCGCTCGCGAGGGCTCGGGGGTTTCGCGCTGGCTTCCGTCGTTGCTGATTCGAGAAGTGTGTGGGTCTTCTCTCAATCGCTCCTTGCGGCTCTGCGGTTTATGGCCTGGTGAATACGCCGCCTCTTCTACCATTCTGCCGAGGGAATCTCGGCGGGCGGAGATGGATTTGCGTGGTGACAGAGTCGATGGATTGCTCCTGCGTGGGCTGCTGAAAGACTCCCGGTTCGGCGTCGTCACCTCAGAGTCGCGCCGCCGTGCACCCCAGAGACCGCTGATGACACTACCCCATCCCGAGCTTGGTTGGGTGTCAGAGCTGCCCATGCTATCGCCTCGCTGCAGCGAACGCTTCAGATCGTCGGTTGCCAGGCTGTTATTGCTGGCAGGGCGACCAAGCTGCGAGTCTGGCTTTTGCTGCACCGTGAAATGAGGAACACTAGTCTCTAGGATCATGGTGGCAGCGCTGGCTTTCTTGGTGTCCAAGTCATTGCCTAGTAGTGGCACGTTCGCCGTCTTGATCGAGGTGGCGTCGGATGACCGGCGTTCGTGGCGAGCGTCCATGCTAAGATGTGCCAGGTGGGCGGGCACTGAGTTCCGTGAGGACGTGGAGGTGTAGATGCTTGTGGTGCGCGAGTGTGAATTATGCCGGGACCCTCCTCGGCGGTTGATCTTGCGCCGTAATGACTCCTCCTTGGTAAGAGGCACGGTGAACGAGGGTGGTGATTGCGAGAAGGTGCCACCGAAAGAGGCCGATGTGCTCGGGCGCTGGACCCTTGCGGCTGGCAGCTGCTGGTTCGCGGGTAGAAAAGCCGATAACAAGAATATGAGCCTCCTTGTAGCTATCCTGTCCTGTCCGACGATGATGGTCCGAGCCGGGAGGGAGAGGTCGTCTTCTCCTTTCATCTTCTGTATCATCGAGTACTGTCTCCGGTACTTTGACGGGCTCAGCGCCTGCAGCCAGTCTGTGTGAACCGAGAGGAATCCCGTCAGAAGGTTGAAGAAGAAGAAGCCCTGGTCGCGCCCTCCAGCCCAGCTCTCCACCCAGCGAGCTTCCTCGCGCCATATGCCCCACCGATTCTGGCCAGTGACCACCCTGGTGGCTCGCAGTCCCGATACAATGCGCGATCTGGCACTGTCGATGTCGACCTTGATTCGGCTGTCGTCAGCCAGGCAGTTCGGGACCAGCGAGACAAACTTCATGTTGGTCTTGAGCGGCTTCTGACTTGCAACTGAGGATGTTCGTGCTATGCGGGTGGTAGCCAGGTTCGGAAGCGGATCTGGTGAAGAGATGTCGGCTTGCTTGAGCAGTGTGAATAGTTCCGTAGCGACAACAGATTGTAGCGAGGTCAGCGTCCGCATGACCACGTCCCAGTGACGCGTGATGGCATCGATGCGCTCCTCCGAGTCCAAGTTGAAGCCCGAGTCGAAGGTGTCGAAGCCGCCAAAGCCAGATCCGCCTGTAGCCCATCGGCGCCCAGAGCTGTACGAAGACGGAGAAGAGTCTTGCTGCTCGCCGTAGGAGCTCGACCCGCGGAAACCCGACCGCACAGCGCTAGCGGGTGCAGTGTGCGGTGAGCCCTGTGGCAGGGTGATGATGAGCGCCACGGCATACATCGGCGTTCTCTTCTGCTTCAGCTGCGCTCGCTTGACCCTTGGCCTTGCCATTGGCTCATTGGCGTCGGGGAAAGGAAACTCGGCGCTGTCCTCAGTGAACTTGGCGTCGGGACTGTTCATGCTGTCGTCGGCTGGCAGGCTGACTGGGAAGAGCCGCGTGATGAGCACCCTCTTTCTGTCCGAAGTACGGCCAACCGGGGAGGGGACAGAGTGGCCGAATGGGCCGTCTGAGGTGAAGGACTGTGATAGTTTGCTGGTTCGGTTTGTCGACCTGCCAATTGATCCTCTTCCATCTCCAAATCCCGGACCATCGTTTCGTAGTTCTGAGGGCACGACGTGGACCTTGGTCGAAGTTCCCTTGTAGGCGAGGAACTCGTTATTGCCGAAGATACAACCAGCAAATGTGTCGATCTCCTGTTTGTACTCTCTTATGGCCTTCTGTGATTCCGTCTCGACCTTACTCTGCGTACGTGCGTGGCCTTGGACTGAAGACCTCCGGTCAAAGGCGCTGTGTCGCGGTTGAGGACTCCCAGGCTGAATGACAACAGGCCGAGGGGTTTGGCTGGCACTTGCTTTGCGCTGTGAAGGCGGCACCCGTCTGGTTTCCTGCTGCATGCCCCCCATCTGCGAGAATCCGGCCGCGGTTGAAGAGCGCTCGACAGGCGATGTGGAGACAGCGAGGGGCTGGCTGTCATACAACAATGAAGCCGGCGACGCGCTCGACGTGTCTTGCATGATGATGACACGCACATCACGAGTCTCGAGTTCGAGATCGCCGTTGAAGTCAAAGGGGTTGTTGCCCGAGTTCGACAGTGCCGTGGCGCTGGACAGGGCAAAGACCTGGTCCTGCCCGTTGGACTGGTACAAAGCCTGGGCGTCAGGAAAGAGAAGACATCTCGTGTGGATGTCCTCCTGGACAGACTCGAGGGACGAGACCTGTTTCGAAGAAGAAGAAGGCGTCTGAGATGTCTGGGCGGGAGCAGCCGTCGTGGCGCTCAGGTTGAAGAGCTTCCCCAGCATCTCGAAGCGTGAGGGCGACGAGAGTGCGGCGTTGTGGGTGGAAGCTAACGCGCTGCGTAACACGGCCGAATCATTTTCTGGCCGTGGGTGGGATTGAGGTGAGGCGGAACAGCCATTGACACCGGATGCGATGAAATCCAGCTCGCGGGTGGTTTCTCATGTATTGGCGGGACGGGGACGAGTGAAGGTTGTTGGTGTGTCTGCAAGTGGCCCCGCGTTTGGCGGATCCGGGCTCTGTTTGCGGGGTGCGTGGGTGTTGTCTTGTCGATGGCAAAGTGAGGGGCGAAGTGTCTCGTCTGCAAGGTTACGTGAGGAATGAATCGTGTTAATATATCCTAAAGTAGGCAGGCTGTTGTGGCAATGTGGATCGTCAAGATCGAATTGTTTGTTGCGGAGCGACGAGGTGGTCGGGCCGAAGGCGACAAGGGATATTTGGCAGAAGGAATGAGAGACCTCGGCTTTGATGGACGATGGGTGTCTAAGTTACAAGCAGTGGTTTGACGGACGCGCAATGAGTGCCCGGTGAAGTGGTTGATGGGATTTGCTTGATGAATTATACTTGTTTCTCGCGGGGAGACGGTGCATGTGGCTGGCCGGTGGGTGAGGACGGCCTGTCTCGTTGACGATGGAAAAGGGTGATGAAAGGGTCTGTTGTTCTTGTACCAGCAGCTGGCAGCGTGTAGCAGCAAGGAGGACGAGGTGGAGGAGATGGACGGCACTACTGTGGGCAACACTGATGAGCCGTCGACAAGCTGACCAGTCAGTGGTATTTATGGGACCTCAAAGTTCCCAAACTCCTCACGATGCGATGTCCTCGTGCAGACTCGCAGTCGCTTGTTGAGGCGGGTGGAGACGTGATTCACGATGGACCCTGATCTAGATGCGCTGTGGTGGAGACTCGGTCGGCAGTCGCACTATGCGCTTGTTGTTGTTCCGTCGGGTCTTTCTTTCTCTTGGTACAGAGTACAGTGGTGGTGTTGATGTTGTGTCGTTCGTTTGGGGTTGATGTTTGATGAGTCGTTCGTCTGCCTACGTGGCCCGTGACAACTGTCTCGATCCGGTTGGCTTGGATGAACGATTAATCTATACTGTTCGTCGCCTGAATTTGTTTGCCGAGTCGAGGCGAGAGCAATTGGCAAAAAAGCAGCTGCAGCTGGTACAAGTCGAAATAGGTAGGCCAGAGCTGAGTCTCGCGAGTAAGGTCAAAGTGACGAAGTCCCCGTTCCAAATTCCACGCTTTTCCGGTCTCCGTAAGCAAAAAAAAGGGTCGGTCCCGGCGCTACGGCGAATTTATTTAGGTAAGAGCAATGCGATATTTTGGGACATGACGGTCCATTCCCACACATTTCATGCGCAAAGGAGGGTCGAGTAGTAATGATATGTATTGTGCGAGGGCAAAGAGAGAAAAGGAGGAGAGTTAAAACGAACAAAAAAGAGAATTTGATGAGACCGTCGTCATTGGTGAGAGGGTTGTATTCTGTATTACTCCTGTGCGGCCCGGCAACAACCTTCTTCTTCCTCCTTCTCCTCCTCTTCCTCCCGTCAAAAGTCCCCCGTGTCCCACAATCATCATGGCCATCCCCCAAACTTTTCACTACCCCAGTCCCCAGGGGTAGTGAGTGCGCGATAATAAGAGTGACAGCTATCCCTCCCTTCCCCCTTCAGCAGAACGATGGGCATCCCACGTCTCAATCCAACCCCAGATTGTCTAGCCCGTGCACCCCAAAGTTGCGGTGTGTCCGTAAAAGGGCACTACGGTACAAAAAACGTGGGAAGGCAAGGAAGTCCCCGCGATGCTTCACCATCAAGCATCTCGACCCAGCCAGCCAGCCTGGTCTTGTTTGATAGCTGCGCTGTTTGGCAGGTGAGGTATCCCTGTCCGGGGAACGGATCCTCTTCTGAGTTCCGGGTGCTAGGATGGGCATTTCCATTCTCCAATATCTCACAGATTTTAATAGAGTACGGTTCACCGTGTACTTTTGTTGTTCAGTGAGGATCAAGTCAGAACATCTGCAGGTATCTGAATATCGCGTATCTGGCACAGAACCTTCAGCATTCCAAGATGGGGGCTATGCATGCAGGCGCTTGTACATTGTACTCTGTCTGTCAGTACAACCCCGCGGAGTAGATGCACCCTCGTACGGAACCTTCCGCAAGGCATCCTTCGCCAGTCGCGACTCACAGACCATAATGTACCAAGATATCACAATATGCAGAACATTGTTTCGAGCTTCCCATCACGCTCACGTCAGAACGGCCTGGCCCTTCCCTTTTCATTAGCTTCAACCCAACATTGGACGACATGGACAGGTCCTGGTCAGTCAGAGCGGTACGAATCATCTTCACCGGTCGTCAAGGGTCGGTCAACCACAACGACATCCTATCTACAGTATCTGCCTCTTTTTCTCCTCAGGTATGTATGTACAGTACGTATGTAAGGTCTTTCACACTGAGAGGTGCGACGGGACCCAGTTCACTTTTCAGGCAAGAATTGGCTGATCATCAACGACACCCTGCGGTTATGAAAATCCAAAATACAGAAGCCGGCTGTCGCCAGACCTGCCCTTTCCCTCTCCTCGGCTAGCCTGGGCATTACTACCTGAGGGTATTGGCGTGCGGCGTGACCGAGTACGCGTTTGGGCTATGCCTTTTGACATTGGACCTCTTTCCCTACCACGTATGCCCAACCCCAGGGTCTCGCCTCAGCTCTTCTCCCAAACACCATCTACAGTACATCTTCCTTAGTAGACAGGGGGCGGTGAGCCGGACAAGGTCCAAATCCTACCGGTCAGGCACAAGATCAGACCATGCCGGCAGGCCCTGAGCTACTTGGCTAGTCACCTCTCATGCAGTTTGATCAAGGCAGGTAGCAGGGAGCTTCCCCGGGTTGTTGTCAGCCTCGTCTTCTCAAACCCCCATGGACGACAGCACACGTCCTGCACCCCGGACCCGCTCTGGGAGTCACCGGGAGCTCGGCGGCCGAGCATCATGAAGAAGCGCTTTTTGTGTCTGGCAACTTGCGACTTACAATAGCAACTTTCAGCTCTTCCGGGTTCATTTGATAGTATGTAGCCCAACTTGCATCACTAATTGTCTTAGCGACTCCGCGCCTGCATGCATGCATGCAATGCCGGCGTGCCTGTCACCACAAGTGCTCGCTCCTTGGGACGGGAGTGGTTGAGACGGCCAGGACATATGCAGTCAGCCTGCATTACAACGTTACGTGCCACCCCACTCTCCTCCTCCTTCTTCTTGTTCATCATTGTCGTCAAACGCGCATCGCGGTTGTGACCCTAAGCGAAGCAAGCGATCGATCACGAGCATACTGCGCCATCGAACTGACCCCGTAAAGCCCCCAAGTGAGAAGAGAGTGTGAGCAAGCCGCGAGGCTTCAAACAAAATTTCCCAACGACGCCAACATTCTGGAACGGCGGCACATCGCAACCCAAGGACTCTCCGCGGTGAGCTAATCCCTGCACGAGATTGAATGACCATTCCGTACTGTATGTACTCCGTAGTAGCCTCGAGCTATTCCGCCTCACTTTTAGCACGACGTTGTGAGCTGGGATCTGCCCTCCTTCAACGCCTGTAGTCGCAACGGTGTAAACGCATAACCCACCTCCCGGCCGTGCTTTACCGGTAACCGCACAGACATTTCCAAAATAGTTTACCACGGTCAGGGCTGATAGCACGGTGAATCTTGTTTCTGAAGCTTTGATGCGGCTCAATTTTGGAAACCCCGGGGAGACGATACCGCAAGTTCCGCGACGGACATGAGATCTCCTTCGCAGTGGGTTGCGGGATGCGTTCGACGGGAAGGGTCTCGAAGCGCCCTTTTTTTTTTGCCCCCAGAGAAAAAGGTTTACCATACCCCCGGGGGGAACCGGCTCCTACAAAGCGTCGAACTCTGCAACGGCGAAAATCCCAAACACCAAAGAAACGCAAACTCCCCTTTCCCGTACCCATCCTCCCTCCTTCCGCGGGAAGCTTGCGCGGGGAAGACGGAAGCCCGTTCTTTCTGCCCCTGACGATGGTGGCCTCGAGAGCCCAACCTGCCCAACCTCGCCCGCAGATCCTCGGCGGAATTGTGGCAACTCATGTCTTTGCCAATGTTCCCGTTTGTCCTCCCGAACATGTGATTTCGACCACCCGTCATGTTTCTACCCGCCGGGCTTGCTCATCCAGCTGCATGTCTCTCGTTGGAGCTGAATTCCTTGTCTATACCTTGCTGTCTATCTGTCTCTGACCTCACACCGCTTTCTTTTGTGTAACAGGAGAGAGGGATTGCTTATCATGGTCTTCCAGCGCTAGAAGGTTTCAGGAAGAGAAAGGCGAGACGACACGCTACTTTACCGCTGCGGCTCGGGTCGACGCGTTTATGAGCCACTGATTCTGGGGATAGTGACGTTAGGATCACCCAGGTCTTAGAAGCTTATCTCTAAGTTCCACGTTATGTGACGAGACTGTATCCATGGCTCGCCTTCCGAGGTCCAGTAGGGAAAGGTAGACGTATGCTTGGCGATTGGTTCTTCTCGCGCCGGTCCCAGCGAAAGTTGAGCAAGATAATCTGCTTATTGACAAAGCTGGCTACGCAGGCAGGTCTCAATTCGACGCCATGCTTACTGACTACAAGTGCAGCTGGCCGAAGGCTCGCTCGTTTATCCATGATGATCTTACCCATCTGTACCTTTTCTTCAGGACTCTGCTCCTCTTCAGACGCTGCATGGCTTTCTCGTACTCCTTGGCGTATTGATCTGGTGCCTCTTTCAAATCAAGCCCGCTCTTGGAGTAAGGCCTGCGAAAGGTGCGCACGAATAACCTCCTCAACGCGCCCTTCCTGCCCCACCGCATCGCCGGTCTCTACCAGCGGCGCGATGCCTCCTAGGTATCGATCTTGGCGCAGCACGCCAATTTCTGACAGACATTGCTGCAGATGATCTGGCAAGCCGGGTCGAGCCTCCTCCTTCTAAGAGAAGCGCTGCTGACGCTGCTCGCCGCGCCATCTGTAGTAGCAGCAGCAGCAGCGACGATCGTGGGCGAGGACGAGGGCGGCGCCACTTCGGGCTGCAGCGTCGCCGAGTGGATTCCGTACTCGTGCAGGCATTTGTTGATAACGTGGGCTTTCTGCTTGAAGGTCTCCATTGACTCCTCGTCGGAGACGACGATGTGCGCGGAGGCGATGGCTTTTTCTTGGTCGAGGCGCCAAATGTGCAGCTCGTGGACGGACTCAATGCCGGGGATCTAGCGGGCGTACGCGTTAGCAGCCGATACTGAACAAGGCGTACAGTACTGGGGTGTCTTGCTTTCTCAAGATCATGCTTCACATCGTCGAGAACGACCCCTGCGGGTGCGCTCTCAAGCAAGATCTTACCCGATCTCTTCGTCTGCGGAATTGCTATACTAAAAATCATAATGGCGATGAAGGTGCTCGCTGCTGGGTCTGCATAGAATCGCTGTGGCGAATGGGTCTGCCAGATGATAACAGCGGCTATGATGACGCCGATGTTGTTGATGGCGTCGCCGATGACATGGGTCAGCACCCCGAGCATGCCTAGGTCACGGCCGGTTTTTTTGAGCTTGAACGTGTGGTGGCGGTGCTCGGCATGCTGTGAGAGTTGCAGTCAGCTTGGATCTACGCGATGACTGAAAGGACGTCATGCTCTGACCGAAAAGACACATACACTGGGATCGTTCGTGGTGCCACTTTCGAGTTCGTGCCCGTGGGAGTGGCCATGGCCATGGTCATGATCATGATCATGATCATGGTCGTGTCCGACGAGGGTAGCACTGAGAATGTTCAGGCCGAGTCCAGTGCAGCCAATGATCATGATCAGCATTGGGTCGTTGACAGCTGTGCCAGGTCAGATATGTCATTGACGATGGAGGTGAGTTTGACGCACGCTGGATAGTGATAAACCTCTCGATGGACTGTAGGAAGATACTGAGACCCAGTGCCAGTAGAAAGACGCCATTGAAGAAACCACCCAGCAAAGTGGCCCTCTGCAAGCCGAACGAGTAGCCTGGACGCTCTTTGGTCTTTTCGGAAATCTGAAAAGTGCTGGTTAATGCAGGTTGCGTTGGGTGGGAAGGCAGCGGAGCGAGGCGCGGCTGCACTAACGATTTGGGCCACTAGTGCGACCACGAAGCTGATCAGATCGTTCAACTGAGCCAGGGCATAGGTTAGCATATGGGTATGTGCGAGTGAGGCTCTGTTTCTCACGTAATGGAATGCATCGGCCAAGAGTGCCAGTGAGCGGGATCGAAAGGCCACTGTGAAGGCCGAGAGTGTCAGTGATATTGGAACTATTGGGAGCCGAGGAAAGGAACATGCGAACCAGTGATTTCCGCAACAAAAAAGAGTAGCGATATGACAATGACAAAACTGAGACGGGCCTTCTTGTTGAGGGAGAATGCCATGATGCTGGTCAAAGTCGTGGGTATCCAACGCTAAGATGGATGTGGGTGGATGATGTCTAAGCAAAGGTGGGCATGTTGTCGTGTAGAAGAAAGGGGTGAAGGTTGCACTGATTTAATGAATGCGAAGCAAAGTGAGGTCACTCCCGAGGAGCTGGTACGCATGAAAGAGACCAAAAAGGGAAGGAACTCGAGCTCCATATCCTGTAACAACTATTACCTATTAGCTTACCTAGGTAGGTATACCACAGGTATTATTCCGACCCCGAGAAGCGTTTTGGTCCAAAGCAGCCCTCTGTATTTGACTACCTGTTATTGATCCAACTCCGAAGCCGAAAAACAATACTCGATACGAAACGCACCAGTCAAATCCAGAACTGTGACACAATCACAATCGGCAGGATCCACGGCATCGGTCGCGCAGCAAGGGACCGCCTCGCTTCGAATTCAAGCCTCACTCACTATCACTGGGAGGAGATGGCAGGTGAGCACTTAAAGAGTCGTGCAGATTCGATGTGGATGGAAGATTGTATTTGACCAAGAATCGATAGGTTTACAGCCGAAGAAGCTCCTGCCTTCTTGTTTCTTGTGTACAGTATAGTACTCCGTGGTATGAATGGACTTGTACAGCTCGACTTCCTGATGCGCGACACTGTCAGACTGAGACCCGCAAAATG
Source organism: Ophiognomonia clavigignenti-juglandacearum (assembly GCA_003671545.1). NCBI lineage: Eukaryota > Fungi > Ascomycota > Sordariomycetes > Diaporthales > Gnomoniaceae > Ophiognomonia > Ophiognomonia clavigignenti-juglandacearum. The sequence goes on along the minus strand of PYFS01004873.1, from coordinate 50,669 downwards.
TTCGGTCGACTGGTGGTATTGTATGGCTTCGTCCCATCAATTGCAAGTGTACGAATTCGGGAACACCCGAAAAGCAAACTGACAAGTGGCGAGAATATGGCCTCTTACAAAACAGGTTCGGAGAGTGTGGCTCTGATGGTGTGTGGTGGTGGTTTTGGTGTGTAGGAGACTTTGTCCCCTGCTCCCTGTCATGCATCTACAGTAAGGGTCGATATCGCCGAGGCTGGATAAATCCCCGAATTTGGCTAAGCGGTGAGGCAGCTGTCAATTCTGCCATGTTACCCCAAGAACTTGGATCACGTCGTCTTCCATTGAATCGCTTCAAGAACAACTTCAAATCAGTTCCAATGAGGATCATCATACCCATCGATGGCTAGACGAGCCTTTCATTGATTACAGAACCTCAAGAAAATGTCAACCCATACCGAAAACCCCTCCTCTGGCCCCGCAACCCGACCGCCGCCATGCCCCGCAATGCAGCCCCGTCGTCCTCGTCGGCGCGACAGCCCTGGCCGTATCTGCGCCAGTTGAGTCGGACCAGCCTGAACAAGCTGTCAATCGAATCGCCACGCTCCCCCGACACCGTTTCGAGTAACTCCACGCTGCGCGCCGAGAGTCGCGATGAGGTCCACGGCAGCACCCGCCGGAAGTGCACCGTCACGATCAACGAGTCCTTCGCCCGAGACGAGGTCCTCCTGAACCTCGACCTGTTCAACAGCAGCTTCAAGCCGGGCATGCTGATGTCGATCGATATCCTCAAGCCAGAGGTGTCCAAGCAGCAGTCCACCGCGGCCAAGAGGCTGGCGGCGCAGGAAGCTGCGAGGAATGGCGCAGGCGAGCAGGCGAAGCAGGCGAAGCGGTACATCTTTGTCGTAAAGGATATGGCTAGGGAGCTGAAGGCGCGCTTTCCGCATGTCGAGCTTTACGTTGCGAAGCAGATTGCAGATGTATTTGGAATGAAGAAGGGATCGCAGGTCATATTGTCTCCGGTACAACCAAATCCTCTTGTCAAAAGCCTTTGCCCGTACCATGCTGACGTTTCATGTGCAGGTAGACGAGAGCAATGCAGCCATCGAAGCATCCCACGTAGAACTGACCTTTAAAGACCAATATCTCTCGCGCGCCGACATGTGGAGAATTGCTGTGGGAGAGCTTGCAGACCGGACCGTGTACAAGGGCCAAATGATGCTGTTCATGGGCACTGTGAAGGCTCAAATCTCTGCTGTCTTTGTGGAAGGGCGCAATGTACACTCGGCCTTTTTTGGGAGGAACACGAAACCCATCTTTCGCAGCGAATCGGCTCGATACGTCCTGTTCATCCAAATGGCCAAAGAGATGTGGGATTTCGACTCGGACGATTCCGGTGAGATTATGTTCAACAAGGTCGTCAATGGCTTTCTCCCAGCTCTTTTCAAGAAGTGGGCAGACCTCAAAGTGAAACATCTCGTCTCGGTGATTCTTTTTGCGCGCGTCGAGTACGACACTGGCATCACGACTGAGCTTGGCAATGCCACTTTCCAAAACGATTATTACACCGGATTCCAGACGTCAGGCAACCAGAGACCCTATAAGGACTTCTACCGGGTGGTAGTCAGCGAGATGGGGAGTGGCGAATGGACCAAGATCCTCTATGAACTGAAGCGGGAGTTTAATTACTTCCGCCGGGACATCAGTACCAATCATCTACAAACCATGAAGCCAGAGCCGAGCTTGTCTGAGGAATCAGGCTCAAAACCCGCAACTGCACGAATCAAGGCAGAATCCTCGAGAGCTTTATACGGCAATGTTCTGGAAGCCATCAACATGGCGGCATCCTTGTTTGCCCATGACTATGTCGACAGAGACCTTACGCGGACCGGCATCTCGGTCGTCGTTATTACTCCCGGCCATGGTGTTTTTGAGGTCGACTACGAGACACTTCGGAGGACCACTGAGGCCCTTGTTGGCAATGGAATCGGAATCGATTTGATTTGTGTGCCCAAGATACCCCTGCATTCTGTTCCCTTGTTTCGCTATCGCAACCCGAAAGTCGGGGGTCATCTTTCGAAGTCGAAGTCCGGCTACAGCTATGGCAGCACACCAAAGCTCTCGACGCCGCTTGGGGCCAGTTGGCAGAGTATGTCAGGTTCCTTCTCTCCCAATCGTAGCAGTGATATCTCGCGGCGGTTCGAAGCTTTGGCATCGCGCCAAAACGACGAGTGGTGCTTTGCTCTCCCCCAATGGCTCCATGTCTCTTACTGGACGGGCAACGCGGAGGACGCGCTGTCGTTCGAGGGCATCGCATTGAGTGTTGCCGATAGCAAGCAGTCCAAACGGGCACCGGATGATTTCGCCATTCGGTGCCGCATGTACGATCTGCAGATGAGGAGTGTCTTGGAGACCAATGAGATTGAATCGATGCCATTGTTCAGCGATCCTTTCTTTCCGCAGAGTCTCCTGCAGAACTCTGGCGTGCAGAAGAGCCGGATTCACGACTTCCGAGAGGTTGCGGCGATTCCTGCTCTCAAGGTCCACGACCCGCTCCATGACAATGTTCACGGTCTTCAGAAGTTTGCACCTGAGAAGCATAGCTCCAGGCTAGGCGAGAAGTCGATCTGGAAACAACTGCAAGAATTCGATGATGCCAGGGCACGTCTAACATCTTCGAGACGGCCACGCCGAGCCCAGAGGCTTGTCAGAGAGCTGGAAGAAGGAACCAGGAACCAGCTGAGTGAAGAGGCAAATCCGTACGGCATTTCTGCGGGGGACCGGAGACCATCTATCAGTTCGTCGGCAGCGCCAACAGCTGCTAGCATGGCCCGTAGGAAAGTGCAAGAAGGGTCAGAGCCTCGTGGACACTCCCGGAATAGCTCCGACTCAAATGGTGAAACCTCTCGGACTTCGCCTCTCAAGGCACCCAAGTTTCTGCGGCAAATCAGCCTTGGACAGAGAGGCTTTGGCATCGCTGCGCCGCAAGCAGCGGTGGCCCAGGTCCATGTCGAACATGCTAATGCCATGAAAGAAAACGCGCCATCCACCCCGGGTTTGACAGTGTCGAAAATGACCAGTCTCAAGAGTCGTCCGGCCACACCACAAAGCATGTCCAGTGGTAGCTCGACGCCAGCGAAGGAGATTGTGCGAAATGTCGGATTCGGCTCCAAGGACTTCCGCGCTGAGACCCCGAGCCGGCCAATGTATATCAAGAGTACTCACGCCTCGGACGATATCATTTCGCGGACATTGGCCGACTCTCTGGCGTCGACAGTGAGGCCTTCGAACTTCCTGCGGGAGAATCCCGAACAAAAGCTGTCGAATCTCTTGCGACGGGCGGACGTCAACGAGAATGATGATGCGCAGAGAAATAAGCTGCTTGCAGGTGGCGTGCCAGAGCTACCTGCCATGCTCTCACCAGAGACAGCCATGTCGCCGTGGTTGACAGTCATCAACCCTTCGAATCCGGACACCGAGAAAGTCGACATGTCCACACTGTACAGTCGGTGGCAGCACGTGTTTGTTCGACCTTCAGCAATGCGGGTCATGAAGTGGAAGTCTCTGTGCTCGCCGGCAGCAGTGCCCTTGACCACGGAGTACTTCCCGACCAAGGAGCAGTTTGATCGTGAATATCAACGGCAGCCGTACAAAATCGATCAGGATGAAGATGAAGACATGACTGAAGAGCCTCGGAGTCGTGAGGAATTCCTGCGCGAGCTAATTAGCCTGAGATTCTCGCAAGGATTCCAAGTGGTGATTGGGCCAGCCGTTGCGAGAGCATTTGGGCAGAAACATGTCAAGATCGGCGACATCTTTTCCCGGGACCGTGAGATCGAGGATGGCACCAGTGTCTTCATGGCCGTTGGCAACACCATCCATCAGCTGTCCTGCGTCAACGAAACCGAGGTCGAAGTCACCATTTTCGTGCGCAAGCCAACGGAGCCCACCAAACAGCCAGAAAACATGTCCATCGTGTATAGGCCCGCAATTCGAACGCTCTTGGACCGTGGCTACGAGACTGCAGAGATGAACATCATCGCGGCGAAGGCTGAGCGGAACTGGAACTTCATCGACTCGTTCATTGCGGGCCACTACGACGAGATGTCTGATAACATGGGCTTTTGGCGTACGCGCTATGTCTTGATACCCACCACCTCTCTCAAGGATCTGTCCAACCCGGAACCCAAGTACGCTGACAACGAGGAGGAAATCCGCCTTGAAGGCATCAAGTATCTCGCTCAGCAGTGGCTGAGACACCGATATGTGCCGCCAAGTGAGAGGCGCTATCAGCCGCAGGGACAACGCAAGAAGAAGGATCCTAATCCGCTTGATATAGTGTACAAGACTGAAGATCCTTCCCTTGTCATTGCCGCCGAGCTGGAGACTCTACCCCTGCTCGAGAACCTTGAGCCAGGGACCAGAAGAGGTCAGCTTGTTACGAATAGAGAGCAGTTCAAGAAGTCCAACTTCAGCGTCGCAGCGCTCGCAGAAGCCATGCAAAAGCCCGTGGAAGAAGGCGGTGTGCGACTGCAAAACCGAAGGTGGCATCTTCGATTGCACTACAACTGCTTCATTGGATCCGACATGACTAGTTGGCTGATGGACAACTTTGAAGATTTGGAAAGCCGTGAGGAGGCAGAGTCATTGGGCAACAGCCTCATGGCGGACAAGACTCGGGAAGGAGGCGAGCCCGTCCTCTTCGTGCACGTCGAGAAGCGGCACACATTCCGCGATGGGCAGTACTTCTACCAGATCAGTCCAGAATACTCCAAAGCCCACGCACCAGGTTGGTTCAACAGTGCACGGCGCAACCTGACCTCGGTCCCGCCCACCCCAATGGCAGAATTCGCCCCTCGTGACTCGCCACGGATCCCGTTCTCGCGACCTGGCTCCATGAGCGGGGAGGACTCGTCCAACGCCGCTACGCCTACCATCGCCGCGGCAAGCGGCAGGCGCCCGAGGGTTGCTCTAAGCAAGGTCATGAAGTACGACGTCGACCCTCGCAAGCGGTCGTACCGGCCTGAGAGAATTGACTTGCACTATGACCGGCTGCACAACCCGGATAACTGCTACCACATCCGCATCGAGTGGCTGAACACGACGCCGAAGCTGATTGAAGATGCCGTCGAGAGCTGGACGCGAGACTTGACGCGCTTTGGTCTGCGTCTCGTGGAAGTTCCTATCGGGGAAGTCCGCTCTATTAGCGATGTGAACCCCTTCCGCCGGCCATACCGCATCCAAGTCGCCGTACAGCCCTCCGAACATCCTCCAGTCACATACTATGATGCCAGCTCCTTCGGCACCGCCACCCAGCCCAGGCGTCACTTCTACCACCGCGCCCTCCTCCGCAAATTCGACTTCGTCCTCGACATGGAAGCCGCCTCCGACTTCCCTAGCAACGTCGAGGTGACCTACTCCTGGGGCAAGCCCTCGTTCAAACTCCCGCAGTACATACACCGCTCCGGCACCACCATCATCCAGATCACCGAGGACGGCAACTTCCTCATCCTCGGCAACCGCCTCTACACCAACCGCACGACCATGGCCGCCCGCGACATCTACATGCGCGAGCTCCGCAACGAGCAGCAAAAAAACCGCGCCGCCGGCGGCCCGCCTCTCGGCGGCGCGTTTACGCCCGGCGGCTCCGGGCTCACCTCCACGCCGACGTCGAGCCCCATGCTGCGGCCCACCATGTACGCGGCGAGCCCCATGCTTCGGCCTTCGAGTGTGCCCCTTGCAACGCCCTCCTCGACAATAACAACAGCACCCGGTGACTTGCCGCCGACGGCGACTAGTAACGCCAGTCGCGGCGGTGGTGGTGGGATGATGGACACGGTGCTGGGGTCCGTGGGGAACGAGCCTTGGCGCATCAAGGACGCGCTGGAGGCGTTCTGCGCGGATGCCGCGGCGCTCGAGGGGTTCTACCGCGAGATTCAGGTGCAGCAGCAGCAGCGGTACGCGGTGCTGTCGACGGGGAGTAGCCGGCTGCGGCCGACAACGCTTGGCACGCCTGGGTTTGCGGCGGCGCATCACGATGTCGCGGACGGGAATATCCCGGTGATTGGACTGCCGCCGACTGTGTTTGGGGATCGGGTTGGCGGTCTAGGAGGGGATGGAGGCACGCCGCCACCAGTGGCGAGGTTGGGGAGTCCGGGGCTCGCTATGACTGCCGCACGGTTGTTGAGACGTGGCAGTGTGCAGCATAATTCTTAGAGAGGGTAGGCGAACGACGGTTTCAATGCCGTATGTGAGTGTCACAGTGTGTCACAGAAGGCGAGGGTAATCTCATCAAATTCAAACAGTCAGTGATAGCAGGTAACAAACGCTCGTGACTGTGGGAGTGAAGGTGATTCACGCTGCCAATTGATATTGAATGGTCAGCGCTTGCCAAAACAAACACCTCGACCGACTCAACACGCTCTTTGCGAAATGTTACATTCCCTTCCTGCAACAACTCACGAGTCGACTTACACAGACCTCGAATACTCGAAGTGGACGGGACGTAATTGGCGACACACGAACAACCAACAAGTACAACCACCACGGAGAAAACCAAATTACAAACACGCCCTACGAATACCAACCCCAACAAACCCGTCATTTCCACCACCACGATGGAGCCCACCAACCACGCCCCTGCTTTTTCCTCGCAACAAACACCAACCACCGACCCCTCCAAAATCCTCATAGTAGGCGCAGGCATAACAGGCCTTACCACCGCTCTTGCCCTCACCAATGACCCTCACCATAACTACAGTATCATCATCATCGAAAAACACCCCCACATCCTCTCACCCACCAAGGACAACACAGGCGGCGGCATCCTCCTCCCCCCAAACGCAACCCGCATCCTGACCCGCCTCGGTCTCCCTCCCACTGCCATACCTGGTGTGGTGGTGCCGACACGATCTTCGCAGCGGCGCTACGCTGATGATGTGGAGATTGGCGCCGCGCCTCTCAACGTGAGCGATGGGGTGGAAGGGGAGCCGTTGTTGCTAGTTCATCGCGCGGACTTGCTTCGCGCGCTGCTAGACGCGGTGCGCGCGCGCGCGGATGTAGATCCGAAGCGGTTGGAGCTTAGGCTGGGGTTGAGGGCTGTTGGTGTCGTTGGATGGGAAGAAGAAGTCGGGGAACAGATGCGCGTGCGTGTTGCCAGGACCAGCGGAGAAGGCAGCCCGGCGAGCGTGGAAGAGGAAGAGGGAGTAGAGGGCTTCGACGTTGTACTTGCCGCAGATGGGGTGCACAGCGCGCTTCTCCGGGACGTACTCCCCAGTGGCGACGGGCAGAGCCAGAGGCGCGACGACAAGACAAACGAGGACGGGAGCGGCATCAGGCCCGCACACGCGCCTGCCGCTACGTACCGCGTTGTTCTGCCGCGAGCGACCTTGCTTGCAGACCCGCGGACGCGAGGGCTGGTCAAGGACGAGGGAGGCACGGCCATGGTGCGGTGGATGGGCCCGCGAGCGCACGTCATTGTGTTCCCGATGCGCGGCGGGGCGGAGTGGAATGTGGTGATGGTGCATCATCCAGTCAAGCCTTATTTCTTCCTGGCGCAACATGGAGATGGACGAGTGGAGAACGAGGTGGTGCTGAGGCACTTTGATGATGCTCAGGGTGGCTGGAACGAGACGGTGCGGGCGTTGGTGGGCATGGCGCGGGCGCTGAAGGATGAGATTGAGGACGGAGGAGCGGCTGGAGGTCTCAAGAGGCGTGTGTGGATGCTCCCTACCAACTATGCTCCTCGGCACAAGTGGGTGCGTGGCCGTGTAGCGTTGATGGGAGACGCCGCGCATCCGATGCTGCCGTATGTGGCACAGGGCGCGGCGATGGGGATTGAGGATGCTGCTACAATGGCTTTTGCACTGGGTAGGGTGGAGTTCAAAACAAGGGGCACGCAAATTCCAGATGTGGCTGCAGTCTTGCGTGTGTGGGAGAGGGCGCGGAAAGGTCGAGTGGGGATGATCCGGGCAAAGGCGATGCGCACGGGTGAGATGTTGCAGCTGGAGGATGGGGAGGCGCAGAGGAGGCGAGATGAGGGCATTCTGAGGGCTTGTGAGATGGGGCCTGAGATGGGCGGAAAGAGGAGGGAGAAAGGGGAGGATTCAAGGTTGTGGGGTGAGAGGGAGTGGATGGAGTATATGTTTGGAGAAGATGTGATGGTGAAGATCGAGGAGAAGTGGGATGAGCTGGTCACGGCTGTGGTAAAAGGGAAGGAGGATGCGTCTCTGTGGAACGTGTAGACGTGAAGTATTGACCACATTGCAAGTACGGACATCGCTCGACTTGGTTGTTCGCAATCTTTCATTAGTAATTGTATAGAAACACACCTGGACAGCCACCTCTCAGTGATCTTTTGGGCACCGTTCTGATAAAGCACCATGAATGTAATTGCAATAGACTACCTGTCAATGGGGACCTCCTCGGATATATGGCCACACCATTCCACGAACTTCATCTAGCTTCCTGTAACAGATGACTGGTGCTTTCAAGGGTCAACCACGACTATCTGACTGTCCCTTAAGAGACTAGAAAGAAGCCAATAGCCGGGTCTCTTTCCACCTGCTTCCCGGGACCATAATGTTACTACAGTCCTCCTTCTGCAGACCTCCAGAAGCCTCACAATCAGTAAGTAAGTCACTGGTCCACTCCCAAAAGATTCTGCAAAGCGCAACCTCAGCCCATAATTTCTTTTTCGGCTTACTCTCGCATTCGGATGGCTCTTCGAAACATGGTGACTGTAAATTTTTTTTTTTTTTTTTTTTTTTTTTTTTTGTGGGAGAGCAATGACGGGCGGCTTTCGTAGCCAGGACACCTATAATTGAGAATTTCCAGTGCCAAAAATTTGTGTGGACCTTCTTATTTATCAGTGACTACCTACCGCTGTGTTTACTCAGGTTACCGATGCCAGCAACTTTGGAAAGATTCGTCGACGTCCGATGTGGTGGAGAGATTGCGCCTACACGGCATGCATCAATCGCACGATCTCGAGAGTCTCTACGGAGTACGGAGTACGTGACCATGATTTGATCCCTTGGCGAGCATCATTTCAATCTCGATTCGCAAGCAAGTGATTCGCAAGCAAGTGATTCGCAAGCAAGTGCTGGTAGCAGATAACGCCTGTCCTTCCCCTGGGCCATGGCCACTCGCTCTCACAGAGACACCTCTCAGCAGAGGCAATCGATATGCCACGCCCATGTCAACCGCGCACAGCTGCCGCTATAGAGTAAGCAAGCTAACTTTCTCCTTAGATGACATTATTTTGCCATTTCCTCGCCATCACACCACAAGCCGAAGGCACGCCGCTGAGTATGAGACCTGAGGACGTGCTCAGATGGCCTCACACACACCGCAACACGACCAGGCAGCGCTCACACAGACGACGAAAGCTCATACAGCGCCAGCTCTGCCCCTGCCCACCACTCGCAATGCACCGAGTCGCCATCCTCCGAGTCATGCCAAACGCTCGGAGTGACAGCCCAGCCACTGGCATAGCCTCACACAGCCCACGTCCCAGGGGAGGCTGGCTTTGTCTATGCAACGACCGACCGCATGATAATGTAGCCTGCTTGCTGGGAACTCTCGACCCCGAGCCCAAAATTTGCCAGTGCGCGCAACGTATGTGTGTGTCCTCACTCGAGAAGCTACAAACGTTGCCGAGCGTTCCGTACGCAGCAGCGCATGCACGCAGAGCTTACGCTCACGTGCTCACCACGGAGCGGGGGATTGTCAGCCATGCCATGCCGTCAGCACATGGATGGATGATGTATGTAAGGCACCGGAAACAAATCTCGAGCTCAGCCACCTTTGGCGACTATAGAGGTAGGGATAGCTCCTAGCTCATGTGCGCTTCTGAAAAGCTCACCTTTCCCAGCTTGCCACCAACAGCACCTACCCACTACCCCGCGGACACACTGCATCTGTTGCATACACGGCACGTACATGGGTGGAGGGGAAGTGTAAAAAAGGGCAAAAGAAACAGCTTACTCGTCGGATAAGACATGGTGGCAGTGCACGTCTGATCCGCTCCCTGGCCATTGGCTCATCACCCACGGCACTAGTGATGCGCCGGCAGGATGGATGAAACGGTTCCTAGAAGGCGTACGGGAAACATGCAGCATCGCAAAAAAAGTTGCAAATCGATCGATGTTTTGTTTCGTCTCTGGATTGTGTTCTGGGAAGATAAAGGGAGCACTGGAGGCCTCCTGTCCCCAGGCGGATCATCTCTAATGCCGGGGCCGGGGGCTTGGCGGTAAATCGTTCCCCATGAACGTTTTCTTTCTCATCACAGATCTGTTTGGTAAAGTCACTCGGTCAGTCAGATCCGTCAGTCCACTTCATACGCGCCCGTTGGATGGATGGAGATGGATGGGTTGGGCTTCGCAGGGCTGACGGCGCGACGTGGACAAACGACCCACTGCTCGCACTGCGACGCAGTCAGGCGCTTTGTTCTTTTGGTGAGTCGGTTCGTCATTTCTCAGCAATTATCAATTGGGAACAGGGCGCATCGGGCGGTTGGGTCATTTCCCTGATCCACCAACGAAGATTTTGAGGGTGTCGAGAGGATGCTGTTGGCTGTCGACCATTGTCATGGTCGCTGGGCCTCATGGTGCGTTGGAGGGTAAGGAGAGCCGGCGTGTCACCAACAGCACACAAAGCATGCGGACATGCAGTGCAGCGTCCGAGCGGCGGAAGGCCGTTGGAGGATAGTCACACGTGCTTGACTGCTTGGCTTGTGGTCGGTTGTGCGAGCCCGAGCATGCTGCAAGCCTCGGTTTCTCATCAGAGAGAATTGAAAGGAGAATCACCTGACTGATATTGACAGTTTTTGTTAGTGGAAAAGATCAATTGCGACCCCCAATGTTCCACGACTGCTCGCTTGTGGGGGCGCCCGGACCGAAGTGTCCAGGCTGCTGGGTCCTGTTTGCCCAGGTGTCAGGGGACTTGGAATTGTCTTGGTAGATGAGAAATTGTTCTGAATTGTCGTCATTTCAAGAATCCAAGCAATTTGGCCAAGGCACTTGGAGATGTCTTGGCTAGCGAACCCGCGGGTGCCCAGCAGCACCAAGAGATCTCCAAGCCGGGGATGGGACCTGCTAGAAGCTTGACTTGACCGCACTTGATCGTTTAGCGACTCGTTTGACGATGGGGAGGACGCGAAGAAGAACAAGATATGTCGTCATGAGGTGATACTGCCTCGAATTGCGATAATTTGGAAGCTTGCTTTGGCAGCTTCAGGTACAAACGCATCAGTGGCGTTCTGGGTGTGGCCAGTGGACGACGCCGCGACAGCTGGCACGGCGTCATTAGCGCTATGGAAAATTTAAACCTTGGAAGTTCCAAGTAGAAATTGTGGCTGGCGAGTTATCAGATCTCACGAGGCACAGGCAGGACACGCTAAAGACTAGACCAGACCAGAACCAGTATAACCTGTCGACGACGCTACAACGGCGACACACAGCAGTGTGTAGTAAGAGTATCCCGAGTCTATGCCACGGGAGATGAGAATCTGCAAGATTGCGTACGCACGAGCCACATGCATCATCCACAATTCCCGAGAAAGTGCCAGGGGCGATCCATGGGGGTTCTTGGGGGCGATTTGGTGGGGCGGGTCGGCTCACTCCGGGGCCTTCAACATGCAGCCTGCAAATCTGTGAATATTCATAGAATGCTGGATCCGACGACGAGAATAATTCTGACGGCCTGACATGAGGCCAGGTGAAGGCCGTCAGTTAGGGCGGCTTTGCCTGAAGTAGAATGGTGGGTGGTAATATAAAAAAAGAAGGACATGTCTTGACTCTGGTGAAAAGGCATTCCTTGCGCTTAATACGCTTGTAATGAGCGAGGCACATTGCGACGACACAGCCCAATATCAAAACTCCACTATGCAGCCGCTTCGTCGGCTGACTATAGAACGGATATGGACCATAGAATGATCGAGCTCGAATCCAAGTTCGCAGACAGAGACTGATGATCAGAGTCGCGGTCAGAGATTTGGAGGTGGATTAGTGCGATGCAGGGTACATCTGGGGCCACGTAAAACGGTATGGGTCGACAAGTCGCCGCACAGCAGAGCTCAAATTACCCGTGAGGACTCCAGCAGGCGCATCCAGTGGGCTGTGACGGCCCATGACGAGGCCCGCCGAAACTTTGGTAACCCGCCGGGAAAAGTGGCCACCTTTTTCTATGGCAATTCGAGAGGTTCGAGGTTGCGCTAGAATCGCTTGGCAGTAGTAATTCAGGAGTTGCACACTAACACACCCTTGCTTGTCACAAAGCAGGAGTTTGAGTTCACAGCCTCTCATCAATCAAAAAGAAAGGGTGCGAACTTGCGGCCAAGAAATATCTGCCAGGCCTGGTTTTCCCCCTTCCTTCCTCTTCCTTCTCCTCCTCCTTTCCCAGCAAGGTTATCCACCAGGACCTGCAATTTTGTTGCAATTGTTTGCTGCCCTAATCTATCACCAGCTTAATAATTTCTCTTGGCCTTCAATTATCACAATTCCTTTTTTTACTGTCAATACTTGCAGTTACTACAGAATACTGCCGCCCCTGTTCTGCCCACCGCCCACCAACTTAGACCGGGCCTCGGTGACATCACATCAACAACACGAAACCTTCCCGTCGCATCATAGCGCAACAACCTTCCTGCAACCTTCACGAGTCACTTTTTGTTGGGAGTCATTCATCTTCTAGGAGTCATTCATCGCCAGTAACTAGCACACCGCCGGCATTGATACTCCCAACGAACCAACCTCAATTGCGCCCGTCGTTGCGCCACGCCACACCTTCTCCTTGTTTGGTCGCGACGCGCCAAGAAGCAAATCCACCCGACCGCACGCGCCAGACACTCAAGACTGCCCTGTCAGTGCGCCTCAGTCTGAATCAGGCCAATTACCAAAGCCAGGCAGGGAACGAGGGCTTCAAGTACAGGTTCCGAAACGCAAAAACCACAGCAAGTGGAATCATCGACCAGCGCAGTTCATCAGCTTCGGTCTGCCAGTTAGTCAACACTGAACCGAACAGAAACACCACAGATATCCGACGATATCTGATAGCTGCCCATCATGAGTGGACTTCAACAGGGTGGAGCAAGTTCATGTAAGCCTATCCTCTCCTAATTTTTGATTATCCCCATCCCAGACGGAGAGCATTGATGGGGACCCATTACCCAAACTGGATTGGGCTGCGTTTCCGAACTGCATTCTGCCATGCAGCAGCAAGTTGCTGCGGTCAATGGACTGATAAATATGGATCTGGATCAACTGGATCTGCCTTCTCTGGGTCGGGGCCTGTTTTGGGGCGCTACCAAACACCAGCACGGATACGGATTTGCGGCTTCCGGCAACTTTTGGAACCCAATCCATTCATTCTTTGCTTTGAAATTTCTCATCACACTCACCAACAAGTCACAATCCTTTTTCTGCCCCCGCCACCAACCTCTTCATCCTCCTTGCTTTGTTGTCCCGCGTCTCCCATCACGGGTCCAGTGTGTCCAACTGGTCCAACGGCTGCTTTATTCTTCTTCTTATGCTGCTGCTGCTGCTGCTGCTGCTGCTGCCGGATGCCGCTATTCCTGCCCTGCGTCGTACCACTTCACCCTTTCCTCTTTTAGCACGGGCGTTTTCTGTTGCTGCCCGCATTTTCAGTCAGCATCATCACTCTGGCTCCAAAAGTCCCTCCTTTCACCGTTTTTCTTCACCCGCTTCTTCTCCTTCACCGACATTACCTATCCCACAATTTCCCGCTCCTCAACCCACCGCCGTCTGCATACATACAAACGGCGGTCGTGCTTCCTGAAACACACCGCGCGCATTCTCTCTCTCACTGCCTGTCACAAGTTACAACTCGTGGGGACTCTAGCTCCTCGGGTCATACTGTACCTCGGGTGCCACTACTGGATTTCTTTCTCACGCCCTCTCGGCGTCGGCCATTATTGCATTACTCATCTCCGAAGCTCCACTACGGCCCAATTCTTAACCACCACTTCCTGCCACACCCTCCGTGCATGCATGGGCAGCCGAAGGTCCGCGAGTCGACCTAAACACTAACATGGAGTCCTTTCCTTCCACAGTCAATGCTTTCCAGATAAAGCGAAAGGCACATGCCGTGAGCAGGAGAGAGTCAAGTCTATCCACCGACAAGTGGAACCCTTTTCGACACGTCTGGACCAAGAGCCACCAGCGCAGCCAGACCTGGGACCCAGAAGCCCAGCGAGGTCTCAACGAACCTGAACAGGATGACGCAGGCACCTCGCCGATAGAGCCTTCCCTGACCGCGCCCCCGGGGTCCTCTTACAGGGCAAACGAAAACGAAAGGTCCAGCAAGGAAGGCGATGGTGACTACTACAACATCGCAGAACGGCCCCAGAGTAGCGACGAGACGGCTGTGCCTTCACAGGTCACTGAGCCGGAACTCGGCCTGCGGTTGCGGAAGACCGGGGGGACGGACAGGGTTGAGACACCTACGAGCAACCGCGAGCATGAGAAGCCAAAGAAGACCAGCCGCTTCAAGACCGTTCACCCGAAAGAGCCTTTCACCTTCGCCAATCAGTTCCAGCGGACGATTCTGAACTCATGGATCAATATCCTACTGATTGCCGCGCCAGTTGGTATCATTCTGGGAGCTCTCCCCGGTATGAACCAGTATGCAATTTTCATCGTCAACTTTATCGCCATCATCCCCCTGGCGGCAATGTTGAGTTTCGCGACGGAGGAGATTGCGATGCGCACGGGAGAGACCCTTGGTGGACTCTTGAACGCGTCTTTTGGGTAAGTTCCAATGAAATGTAATGGTCATATATGTGCTTTGCTGATACTGTGTGCAGAAATGCTGTCGAGCTGATTGTAGCCATCATTGCCCTGATCAAGAGAGAGATCGTGATTGTGCAAACCTCTCTGATTGGCAGTATCTTGTCCAACCTGCTCCTTGTTATGGGCATGTGCTTCTTCTTCGGTGGACTCCGAAGGCAAGAGCAGTTCTTCAACACCACCGTGGCACAGACCGCGACCAGTCTTCTGGCTCTAGCCATTGCCGGGATCATCATTCCCACCGTTTTCGATGCCCAGACCACGGTTCCCGTAGCGCAGACCGCCGCGCTTTCCCGCGGTACCGCCGTTATCCTCCTGTTCGTCTACGCCGCTTACCTCTACTTTCAGCTCAAGACACACCAAGACGTCTTTTCCCAGGAGAGTCAAAAGGTGCCCATGCGGCCCAAGAAGAATGCTCTGGATAATGGCGCGATCAAGAGCGCCGTGGTGAAGCCCGCTGGTATGATGGCCATGGTTCCCGGTCAACACGAAGACGGCGGTAGCAACAACGAAAGGGTGCGCAAGATGATCAACGAGCCGCCAACAGGCGAAGAGGAAGAGGAAGAAGAGGACCCGCAGCTTTCTTTCCCAGTTGCTATTGGCACACTGGTAGGATCTACGGTTCTGATTGCCTTTTGCGCCGAGTTCCTGGTCGACAGCATCGGCTACGTCACAACACAGGGTGGGATCAGCCAGGAGTTCTTGGGTCTAATTCTGCTGCCAATTGTCGGAAACGCCGCTGAGCACGCCACTGCTGTCACGGTTGCCATCAAGGATAAGATGGACCTGGCCATCGGTGTTGCGGTGGGATCCAGTATGCAGGTTGCGCTCTTCATCATCCCGCTGCTCGTCATTGTTGGCTGGGGCATGGGGTTGGATGATATGAGTCTCAGCTTTGACGTCTTCCAGGTCGCTATTCTTTTTGTCTCGGTTCTGTTGGTCAACTACCTCATTGCTGATGGCAAGTCGCATTGGCTCGAGGGCATGTTGTTAATGTGCCTATATGTTATCATAGCGGTGTGTTCGTGGTGTAAGTTTCACTCCCACCTTTGGTGCGCAATCTCTTGGTGTGCACCATTACTGACAAGCCTCCAGTCTACCCTAGCGATGAGCCCCTCGCATAATCGAGCAATCTTTCGTCTATTTCGCACGATTATGACGGCCTTTTTTCATTCCAGTACTCGATTCGAAAGCAGCTACGATACCAGAATTAAGCGTAAAAACGAGCAATTTCCAAATCGTTTATTCAACATTGGGCCCGCCTTCTTATGGGAAACAATGCATCTTCTCACTGTACATACAGCAATACGTGTATAATGCCACGACAAATACAACGTAGCCCTGTTTTTCTCTTCATACTTGGCTTTTGCGATACCATACCAACTGCCGTACGGCAAGCAATCTGTTTTTCAGCGATCCATACTCGTGTGCGCATGTGCCAGCCACATGCGCCTTTCTGGCGCACAACAACTACTGCTACTTTGAATTACGCTTCGCGCAGGGATCAGGCTAGGGAGGCGTTCTCGGAGTTCCTTTTCGCGAGTACCTGCCTCTGTCGGGGTCGTTACTCCCAAAGGCGTGGAGTTCCTTTTGACTAGTCCCTCAAGGGGCCCAAGAAAAAAACTGGAGGGCTTCTTGTTGATGTTTCGTCAGAGGCTGGGCGTGTGCCTCGCTGGCTTGAGGGGAGGCGGAGCAGCTGGAACTTGAAAGAGACGCAGAGCAGGGGTCGACGGAACGTTAAAATCTGTGAAGCGTGGATGGTGGGCGCCTTTTACGGGGGAGGGAGAGGGAGCTCGCTGGATGCCTCGTTTTTTTGAAGTGGTGTTGGGCGGGGGAGATGAGAGATGAAACGCATATGCTATTGCGTCATCTCTGCATTGGGAGCCTGTGAATTGATGCCACAAAGTCCTAGCGAAGCAAACCCAGTCCGAGTCGAATCATCAACGTAGAAGCAAATTATTTAGGCTATGAACACAAATATGTGGAAAAGCTCCAGCGTACAACTTATGTGGGCAGTCCGCTCAGGAGATCGAGGGTGTTGCGAAGCATTCTATGCAAAGCCGTAACAATTCTCTAGTTTTCTGTACTTGAAATGATACCAGCACCACCGTGCGACACTGCGCTATCAGACAGGTGTGACCAACGATGATGTCCAAAGCAAAAGCAGTCCTTTCTTTCCCCTAAAACAGAATCTCAAAGCCCGCCCCCGGTCCTGGCCGTACAAGGCGTTTCATATGTGGGCGTGTATATCTACAAACGCCAGTCCTTCGCTACCTAGTTATGCGTATATGCGTATGCGTTATGCTTGAAGAACAATTATGATGCAGTCTCGCGAAATGTGCATGTGCAAGGGGGTAATACAGCGGTGCAGCGCGAGTAGAGCACGGATAGTGAGGAGGGGGGAACAAACATATACCCCAAGACGCACTACGCGTTCGCATTGCGGTACTGGGCGTCCTTGGCGGATTTCTCCCAGTCGGACTTGTATAGGTAGATCAATTCGGCGGACGAGACGCTGTACCGGACGGGATGTGATTAGCAAAAGACACAAGGCACAGAATACGTCAGGAGGGAGATGGCGGGGAGAAGGAAACTCACAGTGCCAACCCAACACTAACCCCAAACCACAGCCCATACAGCCTCCACCCCAGCCCAAACGCCGTGCCGAACGCCAACGGCAGCGCCACCAGATAATAACTCGCCAGATTTGCCCACCCACCAAACTGCTGCTTGCCGGTGCCTCTCAGCAACCCATGACTTATAGCCGCCAGGCAGTCCACGAACTGCATCACCGCACACACGGGCATGACCCCCGCGACCATGGCAATCACGTCCGGGTCATCAGTAAACAGCCTACCCAGCTGCCACCTGAGCGTGGACAAGAGTGTGACGTTGAAGAAGCCGACCAGCACGCCCGCGGCGACGGCGACCCGCGCGCAGGTCTTGGCGGCGGGGACGAGGCCCGCGCCGATGAGATTGGCGACGCGCGTGGAGGAGGCAATGGCGATGGGGAAGGGGAGCTGAAAGGTGGTGCTGGTGATGGTCATGAGGATGGATTGGGTCGCGAGGTGGATGGGCCCGAATTGCCCGCAGGCGAGGGTCAGGATCTCGAAGGCGAACCATTCGGCTTCGACCATTATCATGCCGGGGATAGAGAGGCGGATCATGGGGCCTGATTGGAGGGCGGGGGTGTTAGTTACGCGAGACAACAGCTCAGGGGGAGGTAACACAAGTTCAAAACAGCAGGGGGAAGGGAAGGAGACTCACCCCAATTTGTCAACGCGCGCTTCGAAAACCCACCCCAGCACTGCCGCCCATCCACAAAGTACACATACGCAACCAACAGCGCCGGCAACATATTCTGCGTAATCACCACACTCACGGGCGCGCCCACAAATCCCCAGCCCAGATGCCACACAAAGAACCAGTTCAAGAACACATTCACCGGCGCGGCGATGAGCAGCACATACGTGGTCGCGTGAAACAAGCCCTGCGCTTGAACGAATCGCTTGCCGCCCTCAAAGATAATAAACGCGGGCACACCCGCCAGGTAGATCTTGAGGTAGGAGCCCGCGAGCTCCGCGGTTCGGTAATCCGGGATGAGTTTGGCGAGGAGCTCAGTGGAGAAGGCCCAGAGGAGGCACAGGGGCAGGAAGAGGAGGAGGAGGAAGAGCGACATGCGTTGGATCTGGAGGCCGACAAGGGTCTTGTGACCGGAGCCATAGGCTTGTGCGCAGAGGGTGTCAAGAGAGGTCGCGAGGCCTTGGAAGGGCGCGGAGCAGGTTATGTTTGCTGTCATGGTTGCGACTGTGATGGGCTTGTCAGTGATGGTGTTCCTCGGGCAGAGTGAGCTTGGAAAGAGAGAAGGGCGGGGGACCTCACGAGAAATCGCTCCCAGCTCAACAACACCAATCCGGCCCACAGTAAAGATACTTGCCACATTGATCGAGTACTGCAGCAAGAACGTAATGATCAAGCTCCGCGAGTACACGGCAATCGTCTTGGCCTCGCGCTGCCACGTCGTCTTGATCTGACCCGCGCTCACCGCCGCCTCCCACTGCTCCGTCAGGTCGGCGCCCACCAGCAGCGGCGTCTCCTCATCCGCAATCCCGTCGTATCCATTCCCATGCCCGTTCCCCGCCAGCAACGGCGCCCTCTCACTGACCACCCGCGACAAGCCCGCGCCGTTCTCGAAATTGTCCCCGTCGTCCGCGTCCTTCAGCGGCACCTTCGTCGAGAACATAGCCTTGTAAGCGCGGCGCGCCCACGACTCCTGCTCCGGCGGCACCACGGGCAGGTGCTTCGGCGGCAGCAGGTGGTTGTCGCGGAGCAGGCTGCGCTCCTCGTTCTGGCTGCGCACCCACTCCTCGTGCGTCAGCCCGACGACGCCGGCGCCGCCCAGCACGTCGTCGACGGGCCGCGGGCCGACGGTCGGCCGCGTCGTGCCGTACGCGACGCCGACCGAGGGGCGGCGGTACATGGTGTGCTCGGCGGCATGCTGCGGCTGGGAGACGTCGGAGGCGGAGTCGTCGAAGGGGGAGTTGTCTTCTTCGGCGGCGTCGAGGTCGGCGTTGATGGCTTCCTGGGCGAGGAAGGAGGAGGGCTGGAAGGAGGTTGCGAGGAGGGATTGGGACGGGGAGGTTGGGCGTTTGGAGATGGAGCGGGAGCGGGAGCGGGACATTGTGGGTTTTGTTGGGTTTTGGCGGGCGGTGGTGGTGGTGCGTGGTGGGGAGGAAGGGAATGGAGATAGGTACTAGGTAGTGTGCGAGTCACGCTCGAAGGTGGAGGGGCGAGAGAGGGGAACAATCCTGTGAGGGAAGGTGCGGATGATGGAGAAGGAAGGGTAGCTGAGAAGCTTCCTTTTTGGATTCTTGGTGTGTGTGTAACAGGATAAAGTTGAGTTCAACTTTTCTATGACACGGCCGTATTTCTTTTTTCTCGCCACTTCGCGATATTGTCGCGTGGGAAGTGAGACACGGAGAAAAGAGATGAAGAGAGAAATTCAGATTTGAACTCGTCCAGATGTTGTTAAAAGACTCATTCATAGCACACCCGCCTCCCGGTCACGATGGGCGCGTATGAATCATGAAAATAACTAAGAGAATAAGCAGCTGCAAGCAAGAGGGAGGCAAGATAGGCAAAAGAGAGTAGAAGGTGGTGGAGAGGGCCGAGGAAAGCTCCACAAAAGTTGCCCGTTGGGAAGTGGAGCTCACCGCGTGCAGGTAAGGTGGTGGGCGCGTTGGCTGCAGAGGGCCGTCCATTGCATACTTAATCTTACTTCCTGACTGAGTCCCGTGCATTCTCCTCCCTGCCTCCCAGCTCCCTCCCAGCAATAGAAGGCGGTGGGCGACGTGTGGGTTGGCAGCGCTAGAAGGTTACTAGTGCTTGCGCCGTTGACCTCACCAGTTGATATCAGGTAAGATTCCTCCCGGGCCCGACCCGGTCATGGATGCCGGGGATATGTAAAACTTGCGTGGAAACAAGTTACAACTTACGTGGAGCATGGGGGTTAGCTCTGGACTGGTCTCCCGTGACATACCCGGTGCTTGTTGAATGGGAGGCAAGGGATGGGGGCGAGGAAGGCTTGTCCATAGCTGGCTCACCGCGGGTAGTACAAGTACGTTGTTGATTAGTGCCGGTAATAAGAATGTGCGCGATGGTGACGATGGCCAAGTTACACGGCGTATGCACAGACAGATAAATATTGATGTATTTCCCACAGACCATCTGGTGGACTGTGGCAAGTAGGTTCCGTCGTCCGACATGACAAGAGGCTGAAAAAGATCAAGATTAGGGTTTCACCGGTGACGGTTACACTCGACCCTGCCAGGGCCCAGATGAAGATATCGGCACAGCCCGAAAGTATAATATCACGGTGTGATGCGTCCATATCCATTCCCCCGGGACATATGGGCATCATGGATTTGTTTCAGCTTGGAAACATGGGAAACACGCATTCCGATGCCATAGTCAGCCAGATTGCAGCTCTTGACAGTTCTATCAATTCAAGGTTCTGCCTAGAACGAAGGGAAATACCTGCCTTTGAGATCACCAGTCCATCGTATGTCTGTCCCACGACTCTCTCTCTTCGTCTGCGATTTGTTTCTGTGCTCGTGATGCCGCTTCGCCAAACTGCAGAATGCATGCCAATCTCCAACGGTGCCTGTACCACAGACCCGTCTGCCCGTCTGCCCGTCTAATCCGAACACCGGGTCAATCCATCGCTAATGCTGCGGCCCGACACGGACCCCGCTAATAATCACTCTTCCTACTGTGAGAAGTACCCAGGTACCGAGTACAAAATACAATACATACCTACTGTTCCAAGCACGCCATTCAGGAGCGATACCCTCTAGCCTATGAGAAGCTACCGGGACATGCAGGGCAGTATCCGCAAGAGGCAATCAGCAGGAAGTGTGACATCATTTCCATACTTTTGTGTGTTCAGCCTTGTGGGGGCACCCACTGCTGCCAAAACCCAAAAAAGAACGACTCCATGAAAGTTCACGAGTCCCAAGGTTTCGACGACGATCATGAGTGAAGAATGTCCTCCGCACAGAAAGGCCTAGACCGTAGCAGTTTCGCTCAAGGACAGAAACACCACCCCACTATCCTTGTCCCCCGACCGGGAAAAAGCTGGGGTCGTCTCCGCCCGATACCCGCCCGAAGCCCGCCTTAGTGAAAAGGTTAATTCGTGGTGAGGAGACACACGACAGGCAGCTTATCATTCCACACTCTCTCTGTTGCTGGAATTATCTTCAAGCTCACCGCTGATGGAGCATGTCAATTGATCCTGCGTCGTCTCACCTGCGACCAGCACCAGACGCCCGCTCCTAAAGAACCTCTCTCTGCCTTGCAAGGACCCCAAGTGGCACTAGCACGCCACTAAACAAAGGCCGGCCCCGTCCCGGGCCCATCCGCCCAGCCCGTCTGAGGCCAGCTCCATTAATATCTTCCATCCTTGTGCTCACGACACACAAATTCATCCCGTATCTCACCTCATCATTGCCAAAACCCTCATCGACCAAATGTCGGCCTCCGGCATCCGCGACGAGGAAGACGGCTCCCTCCACGCCGTAAGCTGCTGCGCGCCCCTCGACATCCTCACCCAGCCCGTCGAGGTCGATGAGCTCTTCGACCGGGGATACTAGTACGTTCCCACCTCTCAGGCACAGCCAATCCTCAGCAGACCTTCCTTCCAGATTATTGACGTGCCCCCCTTCAGCGACGATCACTCCCGCACCCTGCCTTTCTTCGTCTGGCCCTTCTTCGGGCCCCTACTTTTCGAGAACCAGACCTCGGACGCCAGAGACCACTGCGCCAACGAGCGGACCTTCCTGTCGTATCTGCGGCTGAGCATCTACATGGCCGTCGTTTCTGTGGCGATCGTGTTGAGCTTCCATGTAAAGAACCAGCCTAGCGCGGCGGAGCTGGCGATGGCGAGGCCGCTGGGGGTGTTGTTTTGGTTCTTGAGTGTAGCGTGTTTATTGGTGGGTTTGGGGAACTACATCGGTAAGTTCGTCTGCTTCGGATGGGTGGATTTTGTGGAATGCTGACTGGAGGGTCATGTGCGCGCGTGTGTACAGAGACTGTGAATAAGTATAGCCGGAAAGCTGCTATAGTGCAGTCTGGTTTGAGGACACAGATAGTGAGTATTTGTTACCATCTCGCCCTGTATGCCATAGGACGTACTAACAACTGTGCAGATAATGGGCTTCATCTCTGTGGCAATCATCGCCACGTGTGTGGCGTTACTAGTCATTAATAGGCTCAACGAACATGCAGATACCAAATAGGCATGATCAGCAATCTTAAAAGAAAAGTCTACTGGGTGTTCTTCAGCTCTGGGAGACGCACCAAAACTGACGATACCCCGAAGTAAATCAAAGTACCGTGCCGCAGCTTGCAACGCTGCACGGCAAGCTACCCACTGTGGCATTGCAATCTACTTCCGTCTCGAAGCGTTGGAATCCAGCGGCGGCCAATGGCGGAGTGCAACACTTGTGAAGGCCTCAAACTCCCGCCCCCCGGCTCCCCGGCGGTACGCCTCCCCCTCCCAACCTCCACAGTGTGAGGCCCCTACGAGTATGTGAGGGTCAAGCGCACGGCGGCTGAATGTGGAGGGTTATGATACAGTGTTCTTGCCGCTGCACAGTACCAATATTCTGGATGTTGTTCCGGCACCCGGCGCAGAAGCTACTGTGTAAGCCTTGGATGAAAAGCTCATGAGTTTATCTATTATTGTGACCCTGATTCCACGTTCACCCGATCAGCCCAAAGTCTGTCATACATTCCGCGAACCCTGTTGGATTATGCTCAGCTGTCTGATGTTCTCAACTACATTCAAGTATCCACACCAAGTTTGACGGCAAAAATGGATCAGTCCGTGAAATGGACTCTCATCAACGAGATGGCTGCCATTCTTACCCAACAGCAGCGGGATGTGGTCAAATCGAGGATTGTAAACACTGGCAAATTGCCTCCGCAGGACTTCAAAGTATGCTGAACTCTTGTCCCTGTTAGAGATACTCAAAAGCTGAGCGTACCATTTCCAGACAGCTATAGGACTCATGTTTGGACGACCCATGGCAGGTTTTCTGGCTTCATGCAGAAGCCTGCGTCGGTGTGATAATTGGCTCAATCACTGTCTACCGCCCACTCTTGCTCAATACAACCAAGGTTTCTCGCAGCCTTCGCAGACTTGTAGACAAAGTCTTGCACCGGTCCTCAAACGGATACCACTCAGAACCTCAAGAACGCCCAATACCAGCTCGAGTCGTTTTTTTCCCTGCTCGCAAAGATTCCAAGCGGCACCCTCATCGGTTTGATGACCTTACTGGGGATCCCCACCATGTGTGAGACACAGAGATCACGACGACAACAAAGATCGTGACTCACGCGGAAGAGGAACCTGAAGATCATGAGCATAGGAAGCAGTGGATGCCCACGAAAGGTCCCAAATGTCATTGCGCAAGTGAGGTCATGCATTCTCAAATAAAATGCAAGTGCCATCTGACTTCTGCTGCGGCGCAAATTCAGCCGAGATTTACTAAACCATCAAAAGAGATCTGGCATCGTCCTAATGATTGGGCTCAGCAGCGTGCCGAGGAGGAGGCGCCGCGCCGTCCAGGTCGTGTCGTTGGCCCCTGCTTCGTTTCTGAATCTTCGAAGGTTTCGGCCAACTTTGCCCACGATCTTGCACCATAAAGGTGGAAATCGACGTATTGCCCCCATGCTGTTCAACTGAAAGGCATACGTTCCCAGGTTCACGATGAGTATCAGATTCGGAAGATCGCGTTGTCCTGATTCAGAGGTGTTGAATGTACAGATGCATCAGTCCACTTGATGTCGATGCGCCCCTTCTGCCTGATGTGGTCTGGCATGAGCTTTGAGACGGTACCACATTCGGTGCGGGCCTCGTCTTTCACAATTGGGACATGTGACGGGAGAACTTGGGGAATCAAAACTTTGCATGTGTGTTGAAGAGCTAGTATTCATTCATGGATGGAGTTTACACACCGGGGAAAAAAAAAACAAGGAGCAGTGGCTGGAAAGCACTGCCTGCTGCGCAGTGGGCATCTTCACTTGAAGCAGTCGGGCCTCTCTTCCTACCTTTCTGATACTAACACCGTCAATATAACAGATCATCATCGAGGTCACAGGTCAAGACGGGGCAGCGACATCACGCTATCTATCAGGATAAACAGCCCTAGTATTTCGGCGCATTGGGCCCCGGCCAGATGGTATTCCTCCGGTTATCACTCACCTCACCGCCAGCAGCCTCTCTATTCCTGCTCCGCCGCTGCCTCGGCTGCTCAGCATCATTATCCGCACGCAGCAATTCAGCCGCAGGAGCAGGAGCCGGCCGAGCCGGTCGCACAGGCTTTGGTGCAGGCTGTCTCACGGGCGCCGACTTCGAAGCTACGGGTCGATGGGGAATCACATGGTGCTGCTGCTGCTGCTGGTGGTGGTGGTGGTTTGGCACAGGACGCGACGACCGCGAATGCCCAGGCGCCCCAGTCCGCAGCGGCAGCGGCGGCAGAGCCTTCTCCTCCTTCTTGGATGGCGGCGACGGTGTCGCCGGAGCCCACCTTACAATCATCGCCAGCGACGCGGCGCCCCAGCTCTCGCTTGAGCGGCGCATGTCCGCGAAGAACCGCGCCGACCCAGCCGCCGCCCAGCTCCTTCCCGCGGCATGTGCGCCATCGGCGTGCACATTCAGCAGCGGGACGAAGCGCGCCTCGACCATGTTCGTCTTCTTCTGCGAGTCGTCCAGCATCGCCGCCGCCCGCTGCGCCGCCGCCGCCCAGTCCCGGACGCTGCCGTCGGCGAGGACGAGCGCGGTGTACGCGACGCGGAGCAGGGCGGGCAGGCTGGCGGTGTAGGAGCTGGTGAAGTTGACCGTGTAGCGGAGGTTAGCGCCGCGGGGTGGCGAGGGGCCCGTGGTCGGGGCGAGGGTGAGGAGGGGGTCGCTGCCGGGGTGCTTGATGAGGGTGGTGCCGGAGCGGGTGGTCGCAAAGACGTGGTTGATGCGGATGGTGGGTGCGGTGACCGCTTCTGCGGCGGGAGATCTCAGCCAGCCGGATGGGGGTGGGAGGGATGAGTCTGAGTCGTCGCGGCGGGATTGCTTAGGCGACAACAGGCCTTTGAGGGCGGAAAGGATCCGCTTCATTGTTGGGGTGTGTTGGGTTGTGTCTGCGTGTGAGTGTGTGGGAAATCAGATCTCAAGGCTTGGGAGCTGATTTGATGCAGACACGGGGATGAAGAGCGAGCAGCATGGCGAAGACAGACTCGGCTGGCATTTACCGGCCGAATGATGTATTCATCGTCAGAGCAGTTACTGTTGTGCGTCAACGATGCTGTGTGCAAACAGCACCACGGGCGTTTACTGTCAGGGCACCATGCGGCCTCCTGTCTGCGCGTTCGCCGCGACAATGGACCTGTTTGTGTGCGGTAGCTCTTGGAAACGTGGCCGTTGTCAGTATGAGTTGGATGAGGCTACAGAGTCATGACAATGCCATTGTTACTGGGTGGGAACAAAGCAGCGTTGCAGTTTCATTTAGCTTGCGGTTTTCATATGCCTGGAAAAGACGGCCTTTTTGTCCTCGAACTGTGTTCTTTGAGCCGCTCTACATTGGGTTTTCGGAAGAGGGGAGGGGGGGTGCCATTCGTCCACCTGCTCTCTCTCAGGCACAGTGGTCTATGTTTATGTATTGCATACAGTTGGGACTGGCAAGTCTTATCAAGTGACGACTGTCTCTCGCAACTTACTACGAAGTCTGTATAGAGATATTTGCACGGAGCAGCGAGGCGAAGCGTGATGCCAGCCGTGCCGTTCACAGAGCTGCTTGAGCAGAGGAATACCCAGGAAGACTCGGAGCCCCTGTCCCCTCCCGCCTCCATACTACACCGGAGCATCTATTCTGCAACAAAGAGTAAGTATTCTGTCGAGTGCATGAATATAAGCGCTTATGCCGCCGCCTCCACCACATAGTCCCTGACCTATGCCCAGGAGACTTGGACCCTTGGTTGTCAGGTGATAATTACAGTAGCATCATGGTCGGTTCCCAGATTTGCTGGCCCGCAACCTGTAGACCCCTGGGACGGGATACTACATAAGCACATGCGCAGCACGTCATGTGATTGTTTGTTTGCGAATGCTGTGCATTGTGGTGCATTCAAAGTTGCTGTGTTGACTTCGGGAGACATCCGGACGGTGTGGCGAAAATTCGTGCCTGATATCCGCCCTATTGTGGTTGGATTACATCAAATAATTCCGTTCTTCAAAATTGGTGCTCTTGTGCTTAGGAATTGAATACAAACCCGCATTCCACAAACGTCGTAACTTATAGCATAGGTACACAGCATCCCAAATTTCCCTGCCGGATATAAAGTCCGCTGGAATAATCAGCCCGGAAACTGGGGAAATTGTACTTATGTACATCTTCCCTGTCGATATGAGTGCCTGCTTGCCTGCTTATTGTTATCAGAAGCGACAGACACGATGGTATCAAGGCTCTCATTCGAAACCTGTCGAAGCGATGCCGACTTACTTAGCCAGCCGGTATTGTGCTCTTCCGTTCCATTCTCAAGCTACTATTCTCTTGTCGGTGTAAATGCCTGGGTAGATAAGCATTCAACGGGACTCAAATTAAACCCACTTGCAAGAGCAATGATATACGAGCAGATGACAAGCCTTGTTTATTCTTGGATGGCATGATTGTGTTTGTTTAAGACTTTGCTGGTCACGATAGAGTTTTGGGAACACAAGTCATGCCAAGTTGCCACTCCGAACTCCAACCTTATTCTATCGCCGCCGATGACCGAGTGCCGACGCATCCAATAGTCATCTCCACAGAATGTGCGCCAAGTTCCAGCGTCCTCGGCGCAAGACAAGCCAAGGTCAGGTGCAAAAATCCTCTTCACTTGGTCTACTTGGTAACTTGGCCTGCAAAAATGCTCACACCAACTTTGACGATCTATCACGGCCAGAGGCTTCTTCATGCTACCCCTTTATCCGCCCGTCTTGTGCGCCTCGAGTGTATACTTTAGGCGTTACGCAGTTCATCTGCTTGACCATGTAACATCTCCTTGGAGTCGAGATCCGCAGGTCGCGTGCTATGCAAATTACACAAGACCTATAGAACGGAAGTTTAGATCCCCCGAGGTACAGACGTCGTAGAGAGGGAGGGAACACTAGGGCTAAAGAGCGAAAGCATATAAGATGAGGGCCCCTTGGGATGCCAGAGTCGTGCAGTGGCTAACACAGTTTCCTCCATACCTTGGCCCTTCCACGTGTGTACACATCCTTTTCACCGCGCAGCAGCTAGTGAGACGGAAAGTATCGTGTTTGCAAACATGTTCGCCTGGCATTTCTTGCTTGCATCCCTATTTGCCTCAGGTGGGTTTGGGTGTGACAGACATACCACCGGCAAGATCCTCAGCAGACGACAGGACGCCGCCGAGGAACCGATTCCGCCCGCCAGGAAGTACGACTACGCAGCATCATGGAATTGGGTGAATCTCGATCCTGCTGCCTATGGCGTTTGCCAGAATGGCACACAGCAATCGCCTATCCCACTTAGCTTCAGCCATGGCATGGTACGTACTTTGATGTGTGAACACAGGAGCGATTTCAACTGCCCCCTCCTTCCTAGCAGAGCTCGGAAAGCTTGTCGGAAAATAGGCGATGCAGTTGGAAGAGGGTGTGCAAGATCTCCCCAAGCTTCCCTTCAAGCTTCGCCGAACGTCAAAATGTTGAACTTAGAATCGGGTCTGGGGCTGACTAGTGCACTAGTCTCAAAATCACATTCCTACCTTCAACTACCCAGACTCAACCATGGGAAATTTCAAGAACTGGGGATTTGGTATGTCATCAAAACACTTTCCTTCAGAGTCTGATCCGAGAACGCGACTGTGCGCTGACGATATATGGCGAGCAGGCCCCGCATGGGATGTAGTCTACGCCGAGGGAAACATCACCGGCAACCCCTCCGTGACGTTCGACAACGAAACAGACTACCTGGTCGGATGGCACATACACACCCCGGCAGACCACTCGGTCAACGGCTACAAGTCCCGAGCCGAGCTACACCTGGTGCACCAGAACGAAGGGGGCAAGGAGAGAGCCATCCTGGCCATCCTCATCGAGCCCGGCAACGAGGTCAACCCCTTCGTCGCGTCGCTGCCACAGCCGTACGTCAAATTCGACGCGTCAGACCCGAACCGGTTCGTGCGTTGGCCTCTCGACTTGAACGCTCTGATCAACAGTGCGTCGAACTTCCTGGAGTTCTGGACGTACGAGGGCAGCTTGACCTCGCCGCCGTGCACCGAGGGCGAGAGGTGGTGGGTGGCGAGGCAGACGATGTATGTCAGCACTGAGCAGATGCAGATGATTCTGGACGCAAGTACGTTTTCGGCGAGGCAGGAGCAGGTCGTTTGGCAACACCGTATCAACGAGTAGTGGGTGAGGAAGTCGAGCTGCGTTTGGGAGCATCAGGTCAGAGTGAGGCAGGCCCTATCATCATCAATTTCGTTGGCTGCTTTGGCGGACTTTTGGTAGGGTTGAGTTTGGTGTAAATAAGAGACTGGAGGGCTTATCACTGAGAGTGAGCTCTGGGGATGTATATTGTGCGTTCTAAAATCAAGCAAAGTATTCGCGTGTGTCCCTACTCTACCGAGCAAGTGCAAGTCCTATGGTCCTGTTGTGGGAGCATCCGGTCATCTCAATGTCAGGAGGGCAGTGCAAGACCCCGTCCCTTGGAGCATTTGATGAAAAGTAACACTCAACTAGATCTGGAAGCAAAAGCATGAAATTAGACCTCAGAGAAGCCCATTCAGGGGCATAGGCTATCGCCAACAGTACTACATTGGCTCCATCGGTCCTCCATCATGTGTATCCCAGTATTCCAAAGCCAAGATACTATGTGCTTTGATTGGCAATCAGTCTGTCAAAATTATCGAAAAAGGCAAGTGGTCAGCTTGACCTGCTCCAGAACACCTAGGCAGCCAGCTTTCTCTAAGACTCTCATGAAGCACTCCTCTTGCACATCTCTTGTGGTACTTTGTGTGTGAGGAGGTAGACTTAGTAGTCAGAAGAACGAGAGCAAGACAAACAATATCATTCTTTTTGTACTTTATCCAAACAGGCCCAGATGACTTGTGCTGCCCTAATGGCCTGCAATCCATGAGCATCCGGTGAAGATTCTGGGCAAATGCATATCTGATCATGGATGCCATACAAACATTAAACTTCAGACTCTGAGCCCTGGGGTCTTTCCTGAGGCAGGTACAGAACGAGTCCCCTGTTCTTCACATTCACGAGCTCCATGAATCTAGACCCATGCTGCCAGCAAGTTGAAGTAAACAGCTGTATGTGCTAGCGCCAGATCGACGGATTCACTCATCTCCCCTGCAAGATCCGAGTATAAATACTTCCATCGTCTCCCCGATTTCAATTTCAATTCCTTTCCCTTCTCTCTTTCCATCAGCAACAGTCAACTACATCAGAGACGTCAACATATCTGGCTGACGATCAGAGTTCTCATACCGATCTTCGTACAAGTAAGTCCCTCCTCTTCGGTATGCTCCTTGATCTCTACCTTCCCTCCCCTCTACACCTCATCCTTCCCACATCATATACAATACACTTTCTCCTTGTGCCTCTTCTGCTATTTGTCTTCCTTTACAAGACGAACAGCCGGCTTTGGTTTGCAGAAGGCACCTCAAAAGACCTACCAATCACCTCCTTCTCTCCACACTCTACCTACCTCAACCTATCACTAGATCAAGTCTCCCCCCCCCCCCCAAGAGGCTGTTGAGTCCTTCCCGCAGCTTCTTCTTCCTCCACAACTTCATATCACAACAACAAAGTTGCAACTTGCCAAGATTCTCTTCCTTTCCCCACTCAAGTCCATGATTGGAAGGGACTCTTCATGATTCCTCATCACCCACAAGTCGTCCTACAAGGCCAGATCGCTTCTACCTCCTTCCTCCCTCCTTCTCAGACCCTTTTCTACATCAACCAGCAAGGCTCCTCGACTCCTCTTCTCAGCTAAAAACTTTCCACCAGCTTTGCTCTTTGCCCTTACAATCAACCTTCTCATACCCTACACGAACTTCCTCAAGATTCTCCGTCAAGGTCAGTTCTCTGACTCCTTCCCAAGCCACTTTAAGTGATTCCTTTTGCCATGCATACCAGCTTCGTTCCTACTAGCTGCTTGACATGCTCAACATAATACTGCTTACTGACCAGCATGTCTAGACTTTCATCATTATCCAAATCTGCTTCTTCAGTCAAAATGGTTCTCTCCACCAAGTTCTGTCTTCCCGACCCCAGCTTCGATCCGCATAAGTACGCTCCGAAGGCTAGTCGCGTTACCCGTGGTACTAAGCCGCTGTTCCAGCCTTTCGAGGACGCCCCGATTGAGAAATTCCCCTCCGATGTCAACGAGAACCATGCTTCTGAGACCATGCTCAAGGACTTAGCTAATACTACTGATCTCCCCACCCGCTCATCCGAGGCTACCTCCGATAGCGAGAGCATGCCAGAGCCTGCCCCGGATGCTGGTCTCGATGGCCCGGAGAACGCCACCGTTATGACCGAGCAGAGCAGCGACAACGGCAGCATGCCAGATCCGGTCTCCGACCAGGACAAGAACATCGACCAACTTGAGCGGATGATCAAGACCATGAACAAGATCGAGCGACATGTCGAGGCTATTCCGGAGATGTCGAAGCAGATCATGTTCCTCACTCAGCAACTGCGGGGTCTCAAGGATCTGCAGGGTGATAAGAACACCGCTGCGACCGTCAAGGCCATGGCTGAGGATGTCTCCAATGTCGAGAAGGAGGTTGAGAAGCCCACTCCTCCCGCAGATCTGAAGGCCAACAGCGCTGAAGTCGAGGTCAAGGACGCCGAGGTCGTTTTCCCGACCCTGATCACGGCTGAACACCTCTCGCTTGAGGATATTCCGCCCCCTGAGAATGATGAGTCCTTTGAGACTTCCTCAGCCCGTCGTCTCGTCAGCATCCGCCGCGTGCGGAACATCCGCCCTGTCAAGGTTGACAAGATGTGGCTGACGGTCGCTCAGGTGGACGGATGGACTTGCTCTGTTCCCCGTCACGCCTTCAAGGATGGCGATCTCGTCATCTTCGTCATGATTGATGCCTTCCTGCCAGCATCGGAAAAGCGATTCGGCCAGCATGCCTCAATCCAGACCTACAACGGTGTTCTCGGCCACCGCGTCAAGACCCAGCGTTTCGGTTCCTACCCTAACAAGCTTGAGATCCAGGGCGAGATCTTCCCACTGGAGCGTTTCATCGAGATCAAGACCGAGATCGAGACCGTGCAACAGGTCATGAGCATGGTCAAGGACGATGCCCCGACCCAAGAGGGATTGAAGCAGATGATTCTGGCTATGTACCGCCACAAAGACTGGGCCGAAGAGCTCAAGGTCACCAAGTGGGTCGAGCCAGGTCCTGTTAAAAAGCCGGCAGAGTTCGAGAAGCTCGGTGGCATCCCCACTCGAGTCTTCAGAAAGACTGATATCAGTCATCTCGAGGTATGCATTTATGATCCACAACGCCTTCTCACCAAGACTTACTGTTCATGAACATTTCGACTAACCAAACATCGCAGGATTGCCCCAACCTGTTCACCAAGCCGAAGTACAACTTCCACGAGTATCAGGAGTCGGTCAAGATGGATGGCGCCTCGATGTCGGTCTACTTCGTGAATAGCTCAACCAAGAAGTTCCACGACATGAACCCGCTCCCTGAGGGCGATCTCGGTCCCAATATGGTGTTGCAGAATGGTCGTTTCGGAGTGTGCTCTAAGAACAACGACCTGCACGAGCTGAACCCCTGCGCCTTCGGTTATTGGAAAGTCGCCTTGCTGAACGACCTGCCCAACAAGCTCGCCAAGCTGAACCGCAACGTTGCCATCCAGGGCGAGATCTGCGGCCCGGGCATCAACCAGAATCGCGAGAACTTGCAACAGACTCAGTTCTTCGTCTATACAATGTGGGATATTGACGGTCAGAAGTACATTGAGCCTCGCCTCGTCGAGGAGCTGGCGCACAAGCTTGGCCTCGAACATGTGCCTGTTCTGAGGTACGTGCGCATTCGCAGCATTGCCAATTGCCACAAGGATCTTCGCCGTCTGGCCGACGAGCGCCCTGGAGAGGGTCTAGTCTACAAGTGCGTCCGCGATGGTCGCTCGTTCAAAGTCCACTCCCCGGCTTACAAGATGCGCCACAACTGCTGAACGGTCCGCGAACACCGCCGCGCTACAGCCATATTATTCACGATAACGGCTTGAACCAAGCAGTATTTAGGAACTTAGGGATCAAGCATTTGAATTTGCGCATCAGCAGATTCCGAGCGGTCAATTATGGGGCGTGGGAATTGGAGTTGAGAAGGCTGGGGGCGGGACAGGCGTGGACATGCCAAAGGGGCGCATTTCGGGGTTCGGGATTTCATTATTAAGCTGACAAAAGCAGCAGCACAGAAAGTGGTAAGATTGACTTTGGACTGTCTACTCACAGAGGAATTGCCTTGTCACAAACGCTGCTACATCAATATCCTTAGATCAGCTTTCCCGCATGATTCAAGCCCCAGGTGGTATTTACTTTCATCGCTCAGGAACTTTCTGAACGAACAGAAGTGATGTCCTGATGTGAGGGAATATTCGATTTGTGCTCCTGTGCCCGCCTCGTTCTTGCAGATGCTCTGGAGCCACAGTCAAATCGCAACCCCACATGCAAGGCTGAGACTTAGACGAGGCAGCGTCCAAGGCTACGCAGTATGACCAACCATGACCCCTGTCTCAAGATCCCTGTATCAACCTCATTCATTACCCAGCGACTCACAATTTCCGAGGAGTAAGCTGTAGCAGCCAAAGTTTCTTAACCATTTGAATTGTGAGCAATGATCAACGATCAGCATTACGCGTGCCACGACAAAAGAGAATATTCGTTGCCTACCTAGGTATCTGCACAAATCGCCTTCTGTGAAACAAGCTGATGGGATGCGGAAACAGGCTTTACCCTGGCTTGCCCCCTGAAATACCGGCCCCCACATCCTCATAACCATGCACTGTGCACCCTGCAGCCATGCCTTAAGGCTCAGCCGCATCGACTAAGCCCCACACGGCTTCGTCATGTCGACCCGAAACTTGAGCATTCTCCTTTTCCATCCGGCGCCCCAAATTCAGTGCACTCACAGATGCTGCAAAGACTATTTACTTGCAAGTTTTTCTCTTCCGGGTGAAGTCTTGAGCAAACTGACACCCGCAATTTCAACTCGTACAACATGCCGATCGAACACAGGATACGGCGTGCATCACCTCAAAACATATCACTCCTGCGCACGCTGCACGAGACGGGATCCGCAATTTCCGACCTTAAGACACAGAACCGGTATATTGCGGAGCTTGAGCTCCAATCCAAGGATGCCAGTAGAAGCCTCAAGATGCTCAAGAGTGCGCGGAAGCGCGAGCTTAGAGAGCATGAGTCGCTGAGGGACTCCAAGACCAGGCGGTTTGCGTACAAGACCGCTAGGAAGGCGGACAAGTTCGAAGCCAAGGCTTGCAAAGAGGAACTCGAGGTAAATGTCCAGGAGATCCTTGGTTGAGACTACTTGGTGCTGGGGACGACAGCGCCAGCAAAAGCTCTTGTCGCTCGCTTGAGTCCGATGAGAACTTGCCTCAAAGACACCATTGAGAATGTGGAAGTGGGAGACTAACCAAGAATACGGTGGCAGTATATACAAGCTGCACAAGATGAAGAACAAGCAGCAGTGGTGAAGACTACTGTGGACGAGATGCTTGAGGATGCACGGCAGTCCCGCGTCGAACTAGAAAGAACATGTTTCGTCCATATGGACGCACAAGAAAAGCTCGACGAACTTTACGACTCGATCTTCCGAGATTCGTCAGACTACACGGAAGAAGCTTCCAGGAGAGAGGAGTACGAGCACGCTTTGGATCAATACCGCGATGCGAACATGAGACAGGATGGGGAAGCAAATGCCATACGATGCCTGGAGCAAGCGCAAGTCCGAGTACAGTCTGCCTCGAAAGCCATAAATGGTGTTTTGCGGGGATCGCGGCCGGACATGTACGGCAGTGATGTATATGCTGGTGTGAGTGTTCTTCGCTACCCAGGCAACTCCTCATCCAATCATTCATGGACAATCTACTGTGTCGCTCAAGACAGACACGTGGGCAGATTTCTGACACCGTCCAGATCATGACACGAGAAGCTCTGAGCGAAGCAGCTCATGATATCAATGAAGCACAACGGCTCGTGGCTGAAGCACAGAACGCCTCACCCCTCGTGCACGACCTCCCGACTGTCTCCAACACACAAGGCCAGATTCTCGGAGACATCACAATGGACAGCATTTCCTCAGACTTGCAGTTCCACGAGAAAATCAAGCAGTCGGCCTCCGAGATTCAGGCCTATACGCAGGCGCTGAGGAGCAGTTTTCAGGCCACGATCCGCCGACATGACGAGCTGTCTCAGCGAATGAAGTGGCTGAAGGCGATAGTGAAAACCGCGAAGATGGATTTGCAGAAGGTCCGGGAGACGATTTTCGAGGTAGTTGGCGCTGCGTCGCTGGCAGATGTGCCTCAGGCGCCGGAGCCTCCGCCCAGGCATGGCGATGCAGAAGAGGATGACTGGTGGGAGAGTCGTCCAGGTGAGGGTCCATGAGAAAAGGCAGAGCAATCGTCCGGGTGGCATTCGAGCCTCAGAACATGCCCCTTCATGTCATGCTTGAGGGCAGCCTTGCCCTGCTTGAACCTTAGGACATATAGCATCTGCCGCAGCCGACTCTCTGCTAGTCATTCATCTTATACTCTATGCGCCGAGGGCAAGGCTCGGTCACTACTAATTCTACCGATGGATGCGTAGCTTCTTGCTGAAGTTCGTTGGAAGCACGATATGTCTAGCAGCTTTTCTAAGTTCATGTATCACGCAATGTCTGCAATGCTCAATTTCATCTGCATTGCTTCCAAAATTTGACTGTCTTGAGCCGTCATTTTCTCAGCTCTCCCTAGAATGACCGCACCTGGGGCCTTCTTCCCAGCCCAATTTGCTCCCCATGCCTTTGACTCCAGAACTGCTTTCCGGCTTCTAATTACACGACGCACCTTTGGACTTTGCACTTGCAAGCCCAATTCCAAATCCAGCACCCCACTTTCCATCTTCTCCTTGGATTTATGGACCTGCTCTCTGAATCCATATCCTCCTCGGGACATCGCGATTGCGATCTTCAAGGTTCTTTTCCGAACGCATTCGAATCGTGTTATTAGGTCATTGCTCTCCACAATGACGACTTTCTCGTTTTCGTTCTTGGTTTCCTCCACAGACCATTGACCTATGGCTATGAGCCCGCTAACTCGTGTAGCTCTAGAGGTAACTCTGACTATATGGCCCTAGAATTCGACTGCGTCTGCCGCATCTTCGACTGCATTTCCTTCCGCTGGCCTGGAGGACGTCCAGGTCCACGTTTCTTGGGGGCAGCATCAGCAGCTTGTGCGTCGTTGCCCGGACCGGCGATGATGAATGAGGACTGCTTGGCTACAGCAGTCACTCCAGTCGCAAGAGTCTGAGCCTCGTTGGGCATGCGCCCAGAATCTTCTTCCTCTTCAACATTCACCGGAGACGATAGTTCGCCAGGACCACCGTCACTTTCTTGTCGAGCATTGATAGCTGGATTTCGACGCGGGGAGCTCTCAGGTTGTGCGTTCGGAGACTCTGGGAAGGCTAACACACCCATCTTGACCAGACACTTGTGGCTGTCGTAGCCAGTCCCACCGCTGTTGCCCCTCCTGAAGACCCCAGGGGACACTATCAAACGGACTCCTGTCTCGCCTTGGACGGGTACGGGATTCAACTTGCCTGTACGGAAACTAATGAGCTTGTTATCCAGCCGCATGTCACAGCTCGTGACTTTGCTATCCTCATCAGCGTGTCTGAAGAAGATCACGACTTCGGCGTTGAGTTTCCGCCGCATGATCTCAAATGACCGGGCGCAATCGATAATCTCAAGCATTTCTTCGAAAACATCTGCTGTAATGATCTCCGGTCCGAAAAGACTCTTCAGTCTCATGGCCCAATCCTCGACTTGGGGACGGTAGGACTCGTGACTCAGGGCTCGGTTGTTGAATCGACTCAAAAAGTTGCTTGAGGTCCCTCTCCAACTGTGGTACTCGGACGTCAATGCATCACCAGGCCCTTGAAGTCCCTCTATAGCTCAATGTTAGTCATTGTTACAGCTTACAGGGCATTATGACTTACTCTTGACTTGCAGTGCCAGACTCGTGAAAGCTTGACCCAAGCTTCCAGCCCAAAC
Organism: Ophiognomonia clavigignenti-juglandacearum; assembly: GCA_003671545.1. Classification (NCBI taxonomy): domain Eukaryota; kingdom Fungi; phylum Ascomycota; class Sordariomycetes; order Diaporthales; family Gnomoniaceae; genus Ophiognomonia; species Ophiognomonia clavigignenti-juglandacearum. Next base: position 14,034 of record PYFS01004873.1, on the reverse strand, counting down.
CGCAGACGTAGGAGCGAAGACGATAAGACGGAGCTGCTCCCATATGATTGCCTCCAGAGCCGACTCATAGAGAACCGGATCTGCCAACATCCAGGTAATATAGGGCGACAATGTCTCCAACCACTTCTGGCCCATTTGAGGGTTTGGATCAGATATCGGGTGAGGGAAGTTGAAAACAAATTGTCCGATCTTGTGCTGCAAACTTCCCCAGCTGCTGACGATCTCATCATCAGAGAATCTGAACTGGTACCGCTGATTCGAATCGATGCTAGCCTGCAGTTTCTGGTGAAGGTCGTTGTTTTCCACGTCCCTTGATGCGATTGCCTTGTCACGTTTCGCCTTGCATCTGGTGAGCCGTTCTTGCAGCACCTGAATCTGGTTGTTCAGACCCTGTATCTTAACGCCATGGTCTGTTGAGCGAAAGTGTTAGACAGTTGTCATCAACGACGCGCGAGCAATTTCGACGAACCTCGCTGGAGTCTAGCTTTCATCTTCTCTCTGAGGTTGCTGTGTTTTTGTGGAGCTTCTCTCTTGAACTTCTCGAGGTTGGTCACATCCTGCTTCCTGTTGCTTAACTCGATTTTCACCTCCTCTATGGAATTCTTGAAGTCAGCTAGCTCCTGCCGAGCATCGTGAAGCTCTTCGTGACGCGCTGATTTGATTTTCTCGTTGTCGGCGCGCGCCTCATTAAGCTCGTTCTCAACTCGCTTCTTAGCATGCTCGAGATCTCTGACCTCCTTCAACTGAAGCTCGCGGAAGGTAACTTTGGTAGCCTCTTCGTCCTTCGCTGGATTGAGCAAGGAAGGGTTCTCTTGATCGTTCAGGCCCTGTACCTCCACGTCATCTTCCTCACATGACTTCTGCTTGTCCTCGAGACTGGCTTGTGATCCCTTGCTCCTGCTGCATTCGCGTTCCACAATTTCCAGGAACTTGCCTCCCTGGTCTCGAGCTTCACTTCGGACTTTGCCTCGATGTGCTCTATGGTTTGGGTCTGTAGCTTCACTTCGGACTTTACTGCATTTTGCTGGGGCGGGCTGTCACCGAGCTGCCGCGACTTCTCTTCCGAATCTGCCATTCTAGGCGCAGTCTCAGCGCTGAAGTCGTTGACCTGGATGTCAGGAACGGTATTGATGATGCGGATGGTTTCTGTCATGATGGTGGTGTCGGCAGAGTGCTTAGCACGCTTGTTCGGGGTTGCAGCGCGTGTTGCATCGTCATGAGCGTGCTTGCGGAGGTTGTCTGGATCTTGAGTCTTGGTACGGTTGGAATGTTCCGTGAATGAGACCTCCCGAGGATCCGTACGGGAAAGAGGCACTGGTGGGAAAGACTCAGCACTACTAAGATGGGGCTCGGACTTGCTCCGCTGGTGTCGATCCACGCCATGGCGAATTGCTTGCCATCCTCCTTGGGAGGTTTCTGAAGCCATGCTTTGATGTCCCAGCTGTGGGAAGTATCTGAGAAGGAGGGAAGATGCCAGATATTGATAGGAGGGAGTTGGGCTGCGGGCAAGAAGTTGTTGAATTGCGCAGCGAATGGAAGGTTGTTGTTTTAGGACGAGAGGCTCGGGAGAAGAAGTTGGGGAAGAGAAGTTTGATGAAGAAAATTAAAGAGGAGGGATGAGAAAAACGGGTAGAGAGGTGACTCTACTCTGAAAGCGAGGCAGTTTGGAGGGAAGTGTTGCTGGTTTGGGAAGGAAGTAAATCGGCTGATCCAGGTCTACAAGTCCTGTATTTTAGTCTTACGGCAGCGAGGAACAGGCAAGATCTGAGAGGTTCCTGCCAAAGATGAAGGAAAGAAGCCTGTGAATCTTGAATCGTTTAGGAAGTGGACAGCTCGGTGGCTAGAGAGGGAAATCAGCTCCAGAGTTAAGATTGAGTGTGTGGGTGAGGTCGCTCACGATAGAAGTCACAAGCCTAAAGGTATTCTCCACACTTCCTAAAAGAATATGCTTCTTAGTTGAATAGATGGTGGACGGGTCATACGAAGAACCTTTGAGATCTCCACGTTCGTTTGTCCGTGATCATAGAATCCACGAGCGAAGAAGTGTTTTCATTTTCAAGCAGGTGACTTGGTCATGGCATTTATTGCAACCCCTAAAACTTTCTGATATACCGGGGATAATTGTATGTATGAAATTATGCTCAACTTTCCACCAATAGCTGGACGTTAAGCAGCAACGCAAAGAGGACTGTCTACCCGGGACCCCATCTCGCCGTGTCACCGCACGAACGACATCCAGCTCTAACAAGGAGAGCTCCAAAGATAGATACGCCAGATCAGGTTCAAGAGTAAAATGAGCTCCAAAAGTTTCCATCAGGCTTCAAGCTTTGATGGCCGCTTGGTCGTGAAACTCCAACTCGAGGTTGCGCTTCGCAACATGGTTGCCCTTGTGAATCACATTCACATCCGTGTTGCCCCCGGAGCACACCATCTCCACCTGGAATTTCAGCACGCGAAACTTCTTTTCTTGGCTGTTTTGGAAAAGCTCGAGCTGATTCCAGCGGATCATGCCTGCGCGCCACTTGATCGAGCAGTGCTCGGTGACAGACCCGTCCTTGCGTGTCGGAGGCACCTCAGCGTCAGACTCCCAGATCACTGAACTCACAGACTCTGGAAAAGGCTCATCAATAGAGTAGAGCTGGTGGAAGTCGTGCGTGATTTTGCTGTTAGTGTTCAGGTCCTCGCTCTACATTCAGTATGTCAGTGTGCCGCCGTGGGAAAGATGTTCACTGTTCGGAGGGCAGTGTCTCTTACCTTCTTGATCATCCACTTCATTTGGTAATCCGCTTTGTACTTTCCGTCCTTTTTGTCGATGAACATCTTGTCCCCGGAGATGAGCTGAGAGCCCTCCTTGTGCTTCTCTTCCACCCATTCCTCCCGGCACGCGACGCCGAATGAGGCGCGAGCTGATCTGCTGGCAACCTTGATGGCCAAAGGTGATGGGATCTTCTCCACATTCATGCCATGAAGCACGGCTCCGCGCGAGATGGCGGTCCAGCTGAGCAACCGGTCAGTATTTGAAGAACTGTAAGCCTCCTGGGGTCTGAATAACACTCACGGCTCTTCTCCTTGAGACTGCAGCACCTTAACATTAGGTACGTGTGTCCTCAGATACTGCCCCAGGTACTTGTTGCGCCCGAATCCTCCGACTAGAATGATGTACTGTATGTCAAATTTTAGCGAAGGCCGGGAACAGTGCCAATCAGGAGAACTTACCTTCGGCGGTTTGCCTTCTCTGGACACGACGCTGTGAACCTGCTCCTCGACCAGTTTCAGGATGTCCTGCATGGTAGGCTCAAAGACAGCCTGCAGATCGGAAGCTGTGATCTTGATCACCCGTCGAGGCGGCAGTCCGAACTCCAAAATGCCTTGATCGTAGATGCTGTCTGGTATGCGAATGCTAACGGCCCTTGAATCCGTGCCCCTGAAGTTGTTGCGCATCTCGACCCAGGTGATGGACATGAGATTCTGTTTTTCTTGTTCGGTGACAGCATTCCAGGCGGCGGGAGAGATTTCATCGAACTTCCGCTCAAGAAGCTGTAGGAACTGATCATTGAGTCGAATTGCGCCGCAGAGTCCACCTACTTCAAGTCAGAACAGGAATAATATCATGTGGATGAAGATCTACTCCATACCGTCTCCGATGACAGACTCACGGACTGTCATGGGCTCAATCTTGTCGACTGCATAGGATATGAGGTCGACAGTGCCTCCGCCACAATCACACAATACAAAGCAGTCATCCTTCTCAATGTCGGGGCGTCCATCAACTGCCATTAGCGTCGCCAAGGCGGCGGCTTCTGGCTCTTGCACAAATGTGAGGATTGTGTCGGCCAACCCAGGACGTTCGTCGAGCATACCGGCACCCTCAACGGCTCGTCGCATGCGCTCCTGGGTATATCGACGCCCTGTGGAAATTCAGAAAATCAGTACGGTCCGATGAGCAGCTACTTCCTTCATTGATTCCTTGTAGATCACTCACAGATGGCCGGGATAGTCATCACGATGTGGAAGCGAGAACGGTTGACGGTATCAATTGCGTCCTGACTCGCAAGCTTTTTGAGGGCGCTTGACCAGAGTACTCTGAGGTAGGCAGATATGAGGCCCTCGACATCCATGACAAGCTCATCAAGGCGGTCACGAGCCTTCTGGATGTGCACAGAGTCACGAACATACTCAGGAAGGTGGTCTGCATCGACGAGCAGCAGCTTGAACCATTCGATCGTCTTTGCGCAAGCCTGCTCATCTTGCTCGGGATCTTGGGCATTGTTTCCCCAGATGACTCTGTCGTTCTCAAACCGTATGGCAGTTGGCACCTTCGGACTTTCGGAGTTGCTGTCATCCAGGTTTGGCAGCACGGTTATCCGCTCGATCCGATTGGACCAGGTGAAGGCAATGCCCGAGTAGCTGTAATTAAATGTTAGGAAGAAGTCAACATGGAGTCCATCAGCTTCTTGGGAGCACTTACGTCGTGCCAAAGTCGAAGCCGTAGATAATCTTGTGATCAGCCTTGGGTGCTGCTCGGTTGCGGCTTGGCTTGGTTGCGGTCTTCTTCTTCCTGTTGGCACTGACGGAACCAGAGCCACTCGCTGAGATGTTGGCGTTGAAGTTGACACCACCATCATTCGCTGGCTCTTCGATGGAAGCACGGCGGACAGGAGCACGGCGGGACGTAGCACGGCGTTTGCTGGGTGGAGCTGTTGGAGCTCTTGCTATCTTGGGCTTCTCCAGCTTCCTGGGAGGAACGAAGGTGGGGAGATCGTCCCCCTCGCTGTCGAAGCCGTCGATCGATCTCTCGCGTTTCGGCATCTTGGTCAATCGTGTTCAGGTAGAAGCAGAGTAGAAGCGCGCTCAACAGTTGATGCTCTTTCGGACCTAGTGAGTCTGGGAGGGGGGAAGGGAGTTGCACAGGACGAAGCAGCAGAGAAATAAAGGATGTAGGAGGCAGTAGAGACACCCCAGACAAGTCGAAGACCTGGGAAGAAAAGATTGTACGCAAGTTTCTGTTGAGTTCAAGCCGAGGTGACGTTCTTTGAGGTGGTGGAGATTTGTTGCAGTTGTGAACGCAGACCTTGTCCGAGAACAGCCGATCAAAAGAAACCAGGTAAAGGTGTAGGTGACGCTTCGACAGAAAGGGAAGGATCTCGGCGAACCTTCAGTGATCTTGTGCTGAGCTTCGGTACTTTAGAGAAGATGCAGTGGATGCCTCTGAGATCTAGGGCTGTGAGGGGGATGGAAGTCAGGAGGTAAGAGACCGACGTGAAGTGTTGAAGGACACTCGGTTCACTTAACCAGGGGAAATTGGAAGGTTGAAGTATGGAGTAGGTAGGGAGAAGGATTAGTGTATGAAGGAAAAGTTTGGCGTTGAGAAAAGGAGTTAGGGGAGCGAGCCTGTAATCCCATGAGACTGTGGCTTCCTTTCTGGGAAGGCTTGGACATTTGACGCTGGGCCAAAAAGTGATCTTGCAGTCGCCTTTCCTGCTAGCCAGAATCTCGCCTCAAGTATTTCCCTTCCTTCCTTTGCATCATGCTTATTATATAAATACTAGCCAAGTCCTGCCTTGGACCGTTTCTTTTGCGCAATGTGGAGGCTCAGAACGCTTGCCATGCCAGGCTGTCAGCCTTGCAGACAAGGCTGTGCACGGAAACCGTCTATCCCCAATTCATAGACACAGATCTCAGTATAGAAAGCACCCTCAGATTACTGACAATGATCACTCATGAGAAGAATTGTCTTTGTCCGTGGGACGTTCGGTCCCCTTTGTTTCCAATCGCCATTGTGGGAGCCGGATGCGGTCTTACGGTCCCTAGACTCACCTTTGAAGGCAAAGCGGTATCGCGGAGATAAAAACTCTGGGTGTCCAACATTCAGCGTGATTGCATCAATCATCCTATCCCTGAATGCCCACGCACTTGGTGATTGCGCATCTCAGCTTCCATTCTAGCCACCCTCTTTTCGCGAAAGTCTTTTCCTTTGGTAGCCACGAGCGTCAAGATGGCCTCTGCAGGAGGAGGAGGGACAGAAGATCCAGGGACCCAGGGCCAGAATCAACTTGGCCAGAATCAGCAAGGAGGAGATCCTTCCGACGTCAATATTTATCCTCTTAGGGACGACTCCACTGATTCAGAAGATATGCCCGGCGGCGATCGAGACGTCAATATTGTAGATGGTGATGGCCCAGATTCCTACTACTATCCTGCCGCCGGGACTTACCAACGAGCTCCCGTAAAAAATAATCGCCTGCCCAGAAATCGTGGAATCCGGCCGTTAGGACTGAGACAGGGCGCGCCGATTGCACCTGCTTATCTCCTACCACAACTTTGTATGAAAGAAAATCCACCCCTCAAGGGATCTGCCACTTGCCTCGCTCATGATTCTGGAGATGCCCGTGGAAAAACCACGGTACGAGATATATGGATGCGCACCGGCTAACTTCCGCGACAGCATCACCTCCTGGTTCACCCGCTGTTATTCGGGTCGGACGTCGAGGTCGAGGTGGACAAGAGCCACGGAGGAAGAAGCCTCTGGGAAACTGGGCCTACCCGGATATCCGATATAATCCGGACGAGCAGATCATTGGCGACTGGCAGGGATTGGAGCAGTTGATCAGCGATTTCGTGGACGAAGTGTTTGTTACGCATGATCCGACCATCGACACCGCGCGTGGAGCCTTCCCCTACGAGGCCCTGTGTCGACACTCGGACCTCGCGGGGCCCATCGTTAGGAATCGCACATACGCCAAGTACATTTTCCAGTTGTCGATCTGGAACATGCTGAACCAGAAATACCTGAGCCACATGGCAACCGAGTGGGCGTGCGAGGAGCGAGGAAGATCGTGGGCTGAACACAAGACCCGAGGTCTTGCTCTAGCCTTGTTTAGAATCACTGGTAAGTGACCACTCAAGATTCAGCCGCGGGCAAACACGCCGGGTGGCACATGACGGCGATAGCTAATCTTTCCCCCCTCCCCCCAGCCGACCAAGCCATCAACCGCAAAACCGTCATTGCCCAGCGCCTGCGCGAAAAATTCTACATGTGGCGCAAAGACACGGTCGACATCGCCTACGGCTGGCTCAGCGCCGACGCCGACTACGAGAGGAGCATCGAGAACTCCATCTTCGACATCCTGTGGCTGTACCAGCGGCACGTCCGCGCGCCCTTCTCCGACGGCGGCACGGACAACTGGGCGGAGCTCATCTACCGCACGACCGAGATCGTGGCGTACGCGGCCGAGCTGTCCATCATGATGCGGCGCTGCCGCAATGGCACGTGGAGCCCGTTCATCCCGATCCGCGGGCAGGCCGTCATGTCGGAGGCCGTCATGCGCCACCAGGACGTCGCGGCGTCGCTGCCGCCGGGCCAGGACGACGCCCAGCCGGACTCGCGCGTCACGGTGACGGTCGTGCCCGGGCTGAGCAAGTATGAGATGCAGCCGGCGCCCGACGACCCTGCGCAGCCCGGCGTGGCGATGACGCGGATTGTGAAGAGGGTGCGGCTGAGGGCGAAGTGTCTGATTGATCTTACGGAGGCGGAGGTGGGACCGCTGCTGGATGGGGATATTCATGTGGCAGACGAATTGTAGCTTGTGGTTGTATCGTATGATATGTTTGACTGATGCGGAAGTGCAGTATAATGTTGCTTTTTGTAATTCAAGTAAGGACCGAGATGCTGGTTCGCAGAAAGGCTTGCAGGAAGAGGCGTTCTGATGCTCAATACATTATCTAGCATATTTTTCTATCCAAATCCCCGGTTTCAGGAAACTGCGCACCAGTAGCTGATTTGTTAGCGCACTGAGAGTCTCGCACCAGAAGTTCAGGTGTGCAGTTCCCGCCCGGATCGGGTAAGAACGGCATCACACAGAACGTCGGGTAGGGAACAAAGAATGGCAGAGGCAGCGACCACAGAACAACGAAGATGCTTCCAAACGGCAGTCCAAGCCAGTATATGTCAAGACAATGGCTACGGAATGAAGAGTTGGCAGGGCGTAGAACCATTCTCGTTACCCTCTGTTTCTCATGACCTTCACAAGGCTAGCACTGTCAAGCCTTGGTGTCCGTTTCTCGAGAAAGAAGGGTTTGATGCACATGCTTCAGTTCCAACATAGGAATCATAGAAACAGGTCTCTCAGACGTCCCGACTAGGAGAGATGCCGAGGATACAGCAGGACGGAGGAATGGATAATGGGGAAAGGAAATGACTTCGTAAGGCCGCACATCTTGAGGTGACGTTAAAAAAGGCTTGGACCAGCTTACCAAGAATAGACACGCGGAGATTTGGTAAGCAAGGCTGGCAGGGGTCTGAATCAGGGTCAGGGTCAGGGTCAGGGTTCCTTCAGTCTTAACATCTCTTCGTCGAGACTAAACATATCAGTACTGACACACTTCCATCGACACTTCCCGCCCTGTAAAAGAAAGATGATTTCTTAACACGCATTGAACAACTCGTACCTTGCTTCAAAATTTCGACTAGTCGAACGCGAGAGGACTTTTGCTCTGCGTAGGAAGAATTTGCCCCCCCCCCCCCATGGCCGCCGCTGACGCATAGGGCATGACAATGTGCTATCACAGCACCAACAACACAAAAGTGGCCCCCTCAGAGGCGCCTGTCTGCAAGTGATATCTCAACTGCAGACGAAAGAAGTTGGACTGCACAGCCGCGCATCGGATAGGCATGCATCACCTGCAGGGTCTGTGTTGGTGGTGGAGACAGCCGAATCCTTCCAGCTCCTGCCGGTCTTCACCTGAGAGAAAAGACCGCCTGTATCTGATTGTTCGCCCGGATATATACCCGCGAGTGGAACTGAAGGATGAGGTTCTGCATCAAACTCTCGCTCCTGCTCTATGGCTTTCAGAACGACCCGGGTTTTGTCATTCAGGGAGCCTCAAGGGACCGCCTCGACTCATCTCACATCTTTCGGCTATGTTGCAGGGACTTTAGGCACCTTTCTACTTTCGTGTTTTTTTGACGATAGAATCTGCATCTCTGTGGCTCAGCTCGCCGAGCGGCTGGCTGCTGGTTTGTACTCCAAGCTGACAGAACTCCTACCATGGTCCAAGTATAAGTCGCCCGGCGACGCGTGAGAACAAGCTGAAACGGATGCTTCGATTTCCCGTCTCTCTTCCCATCCTATGTCACTGAGTGGTGACCCGTCAAGAAACCGCTCTTCCCAATTCAGATTTTGGCATCGGCACCATCTTTCAAAGTGTATATCTACATCTTTAATACTTGTGTGGGTTATCAACCACAATGGCGGACAAGACAGCGACACCTCCTCCTTCACGGAACGGAACCAGTCTCGCAACAATACAAGAGCCCACTCCACCGTCCAGTCTCAACTCATCCGCACGGGCACCGAACGGCACAGCAGACACCAGGCCCCCAACCGCCGCGGCCACCACCAAGCTCACCACCTCCGGCCTCAGTGTCGTCTCCCACTCCGCCGACAACCCTACCCCCACGCAGCCACGCCTCCCCAAGGCCAGCACCAACGTCGAATGGGGCGCGCCCATCGGCCTGCACATCCGCTCACCGAAGGACGAGCCCCTCATGATCTTCCGCCGCGCCGTCGGCATCAACAGCGACCTCGCGGCGCCCGCGCGCAGCCCCGCGAAGGCCGAGCTCGGCCTCCGCCAGCCCACCGGCATGTACGCGGCGGTCATCGAGCAGCGGCACCGCCGGCGCTGGCAGCACGCGACGGTGAGCTGGTGTCTGAATGTTGTGCACGTCACTCAGATCGTCATTGCCGCGACGCTGACGGCGCTGGGCCCGAATGCGGGGCGGTACACGATGCCGATTACGGTGCTGGGCGCGCTCAATGCGGTGATTGCGGGCGTGCTGGCGCTGTTGAAGGGGCAGGGCCTGCCGGAGAGATTGCATAAGGATGAGATGGTGTATGAGCGGCTGCAGGAGTGGGTCGAGGAGACCGAGGCGCTGTTGATGACGGGGATTATTGGGCGGGATAATCGCGACATTGGGGTTTTGGTGGAGAGCGCGTTCAAGAAGTTCAATTCGGCGAAGTTGTCCGAGGAGAACAATCGCCCTGATAATTACGTGCCGGATCCTGGGTCTACCGATACGAAGAAGAATTTGCGTGGTGCGTATGGTCTTGACGAAAGCAAGCCTGCGACTGGTTAATGAGGGTGGATACAAAATCAAAGTGCGTCGTCGCCAACAGCTCCAAAGGCAGTGAGAGTTATAGTCAGTCGTCAAAACAGGAGGCCGAGTTGATTCTGTGCGAGCCTGCTGATGCTGGAAGTGTTAATTGACTGTGTGGGTTGAGAAGCAAATCTCCACAAACATGTACGAGGATCTGTACATGTATCGGACTGAACTGCATGATCGGGTGCTCATCAATGCTCGTAAGCGAAAAGTGTCTTCCTCTCAGACCTATTGATGCTCCCAATCAATCGGAGTGATTAGATATAGCCATCTTACGATCATACCGTAGAACACTCTGACACAAGACCTCAGCGCCCAGCGCACAATCCTCAGGGGCCGTCCACTCCTCAGGATGATGGCTTATCCCATTCCGGCTCGGCACAAAGATCATCGACGTCGGGCACCGTTTGCTTGCGTACACACTTACAATAGAAGTTAGCACACACCATGCAGAATGCAGATACGGATTGATGCCCACCTATCATGGCCAGCGCCGCTGCTCATATCGCGAAATAATGCCTCATCCCCCAAAACAGACTTGGCGGCATCACGAACGGCAGAAATACAGTCCTGATGGAACAGCACCGCGGGGCTCACAAAATCAGTGGTCCACTTGACAGCGAGCGGTAGTCCCTGTACACCACCAGAGAGCTCGCCGGCGACAGCCTCGCCCCGAGCAAGCAGCGCAAAGTCCCGCTTCAGCTCCTCCTCGACTGCCTCCACAGTCTCATCCGCAGGCGCGCGCACGTCCAAACTGAAGCGTACATCGCCTGGCACAGTGTTCACACTGCCCGGCTCTAAAGTGAGGATGCCAGTCGACGCAAGCGCCGCGTGTTTGGCCGCCACGCGGTGGGAGTGCGTGATCATCTTGGCCGCGAGGAGGAGAGCGTCTGCGCGGGCAGAGAACGGCGTTGTGCCCGTGTGTGAGGCGCGGCCTTGCACGTCGATCGTGAACCACTTGTAGGCTTGGACACCTTGAACCACGCCGATTTTCTGCTTCTCTGCTTCGAGGACGGGGCCTTGTTCGATGTGGAGTTCGAAATGCGCGGTCATGGGGTTGGAGTGGTAGCTTGCTGGTGTTGTGCCTAGATATCCGATGCGTTGCAGTTCAGATTTCATGGTTGCTGAGCCGCCTCCGACTTCTTGCAGGTTGTGAGCCCGTTCCAGGGGAATGTCCTCTGCCCAGACACCGGAGGATACCATGGACATCGGAAACCTCGCTCCTTCCTCGCTGTGTAAGGTCAGAAAGCTTCAGGTAAAAAGGCTGGGACGAGGACTAACGCACTTTGTCCAGTTCACGACTCCAATCGGATATTCGGTCTCCACACTGTGGTCGCGCAGAAGACTGAGCATTTCGGTTCCAGCCAGGACACCAAGAATGCCATCGTACCTCCCAGCTGCGGGCTGCGTATCCAAGTGTGACCCGGCATAAATGGGAGCAACATCATTCCTCCGCCCAGGCCGCACGGCGAATGTGTTCCCCATGGCGTCCACATCGACCTTGCAGCCGAGCGACTTGGTGGTCTCAACAAACCAATCTCGGGCCAGCTTGTCTGTGTCTGAGAGTGCAAGACGAGCCATCCCCGTATCCGTTGGTGCGCTGCAAGGTGCTATCAAGGTCAGCCGACTCCTCGGCCAGAGGTGATATATGATAGCGACTTCAGGAGCAGAGCGTTGGACAACAGAAAAAGCGGTCTTGCCTTCCCCATCGTTTTCCAGTCCCAAAACTGCACGTATAATGAAGAGTGTCAATCAGCCTGCTCCTATCAACTTTGATAGAGCTGAAGTCTGCCTCTTTCATGTCTGCAGTTCTCATCATCGAGGCCCGTATCACGCTGAACTTCCGCCGAAGCGTCTGGTCGATCCGCGGTTGCCCCCGGAAGACACCCGGCCGCACAGGGCTCATGAAATATCGGGGTCCCATCATTGGAATTTCAAAACAGAATTAATCGGTCAATCCATCGATACTCTGGAAAGTTGATACAAAATCTTGGGAAGAAAGATGAGAGGGCTTGTCGTTGAAGGGGGGGGCGTATCTCGCCGGGGATCTGCCGGTGATATTCTCGTTTCAAAACAGCTATCCGTGCCCCACTTTCTTGGCACCGCGCAAATTTTGGCCCGGGTGTAGAATTGACAGCATCTGAAATCAACGTTTTTTCGATATTTTGACATACAGAAGCCACCACAACTGCTATTAACGATTTTTTATAGTATTTTTGTATAGCTATTACACCAGACCGTATCGTTTCTCCTCGTAAGCTGCCGTCCGGTAGTTTCGAGGCCGTTATAACGCTATTGGGCTTGAGTTTGGGTATATGTATTGACGCCTATTGTAAAACTAAAGACATTAGCATATATCCTAATAATGATTTGGCTGGCAGGCGCGTTAATAACTCCTTTCTGGTTTATTTTATATATTAATAAACGCCTTATCGAAATTACTCTTCGTTATATACGCTTATACCGCCGGCCGCCTATTTGTTTTTCGCCTAAACTACCCGTTGAAATAGCTTTTGCGAAGAAGAAATTAGCTACGAAAAAAGCGCTAAAAGAGAAGCCTATGCTAAAAGAGAAGCTTGTTGCAAAATAGCTTGCTATAAGGAAGCCGCTTGCTGCGAGGAAGCCGGCATCGCCGCCGCCGCCGTTATAGCTAGATTAATAAGAAGAGGAGGAAAAGGATAAAGAGATTGAAGTTGTTGTTGTGGTGCCTGGCTTATTTAAACCATTTAGTTCGTTTATAGCTATAGCCGGCATTATTAAAGCTTTTTTAGAGTTTAATACCGATAAGAAGGAAGTTACGGTGCTATATATTATCAAGATTATGTTTTCGTATATTTAAACCAAAGCTTATAACTTCTATAATATAAAAAAACTATAGATCGTGATAAAGAGCGTAAAGAAAAGGGTTAAATGGATTAATATATTTTTTATAATGGCCTCGTTTATTGGTATAGCGAGATGATTAATAAAAATTGTATTATTACGAAAGCGTTTAGGCATTATATTAAGTTCGAGTATATTGAGATTTATTTATTTGAGGGCAAGTTTAAGGTTGCGATCGAGGATATGTGGATCGATGAGGGATTGGATTTCGCGGTAGTAATAGGTAAAGTTCGTGATATAGCTATAAAATCGAAGAAAAGAGGGTATAAGGGCGCCTTGCGAATCGAGGTTAAGTTTGAGTATAGCTTATTGGAGGGGCTTACCGATAAAAAAGCTAAAGATTTTATTCGGCGTTTAAGCGTTATTTGCGATAATAGCGTTTTTAACATATCTATGGTTAGATATATACTTTTATTTATATCTAACGTATTTATTAAAACGATTTTTCGTAATATATTTAAGGTTGGATTTTTTTAAGCCGGTGATCTAATATTACGGGGCTTTAGGAGTTAGCAATAAAGCGATTATTTGTTATCGAATATAAAGGTATAGTTATAGCCTTAGGTGGCTATATAAGCGGAGGTATATATGGATTTGTGGCGTATATATTAATGCTTTTTGAAATTGGGTGCCGAATATAAATAATATAATTGTATTAGGCCGAATGCGCTATGTTATATTAGCTATAATGGTTTATATAATAATTTGGAGGATAGAGATATATTAGCGTGGTTTTAGGCTATCGAGAAACGCCAATTAGATATAGCTATTATAAACCTTCCGATTAAGCTATACAATATCTTTAAAAAGAGGCGGTTGGTTATGATGTATGGTGGTAAAGCGCAAATATTAAAGGTTATTTAGACCGCCGTTTAAAGCGGTGAACCAGAGCATGGCCAGTAGGGCCCACGCAATGGACTCGCCAAAAGACGTTGTTGACGTCTGACTTGACGGCGCTGCTGAAGCCGGTAGGGAGAATCGGAATCGGGGTA